>APFE031398667.1:0-25361 GCA_000404065.3 Pinus taeda
TCAAACTTGCCAAGGTTTTCATCAGTCTTTTTGATGTAGCATTTGCTTCCAAAAATTTTGAAGTATTTTACCATGGGAGTCTTACCATACCAAAATTCATGAGGAGTCTGAGTGTTGTTTACCTGGACGTTTGTCTTGTTGAGAATAGTAACTGCAGCAAATGCGGCTTCACCCTAGAAGGTTGTGAGAGTTCTAGACTCATCAGGTATAGCACGAGCCATTTGTTGAACCATTCTGTTCATCCTTTCCACTACTCCATTTTGCGGAGGAGTCCTTGCAGTAGAGAATTCCCTTCTTATTCCATGTTCCTCACAAAAATAAAAAAATTCATCTGAGGTAAATTCCCCTCCTTGATCAGACCTGAGGCATTTGATTCTACGATCTGATTCATTTTCAACCAAGGCTTTGAATGCTTTGAACTTTTCGAAAGCTTCATTTTTATACTTCATAAGTCCTATCCAACACATCCTTGAAAAGTCATCTGAACAATATGAAGTACTCTTCTCCTCGAGGTGACCTCTTCCTAGTTGGACCACATATATCAGTATGGACAAGTTCAAGTGGCTTGCTAGCTGATCCTTCCTTCTCAAGGAAATTAGTCCTGGTTTGCTTACCAAACTGACATGATTTCCATATTATATTGTCTGGAATTCTAATGTCGGGGAGATCATGAACTACTTGATATTTGCATGCTTTCCTTATCTGAGAGAAGCTTAGATGCCCCAATCTTCTATGCCATCGCCAATGTTCATCATTCTTGCTTAGGTAGCATTGTTGTTGTCCTCCTTTGAGTACGTATAAATTATTTGGAGTTATTAGGCCTTTGATCACTGTTTTTCCTGTATCAAGCTCATGAACAATACATCCATTTGATCAAAATATTACCTCATTTCCTTGATGACACATTTGACTGACACTCAATAGATTATGCTTTAAGCCATTAACATACATAACATTTCTAGCTTTGACCTTCTCTTTCAAGCGAACAAAACATTTGCCTTTTATGAGTGCAGGGGTGTCATTTCCAAATGAGACCATCTTTTCCTTTTCTAAGGCACTATATGACTGAAGTTTTTCTTTATCATCTGTCATATGTTTTGAGCATCCACTGTCGATGTACCACTGATTTTCCTGTCCTTCTACATATAAGGATATCCCACATCTTTCTGGTTGTGGTTCTTTCTTTCTCCATGTTTTGGGACTCAATGAAGCTTGCTGCTTCTGAGTTGTTTGCCAAAACCTACTCCTACATTCAGAATATTCATGACCGAAGTTGTTACAAATAGAACATTCTATTTCATTTTCAAGAGCAGAAAAGTTATTGTATGTTCTTTTCATGATCCAAGTCATACTTCTTTGTTTTTGAGCTTCTCTAGTCATGATGGTCTTGTAGGCAACACATTGAGCATCTTTGTGTCCAAAGTTATGACAAAAAAAAATTGGCCATTGAAGAAACTCTTGTGATTATCAAACCTACCGACCAAATGATTGTAGTTTCTATTAACATCCATTCTTGAGGCAATTTGAGAACAATTTACCTGTGCTTGGTTGTAGCTTCTATTCATCCTTGATGTAAATTTCCCCTGATTTACTTGGTGCTCTCTAGTCATCCTTGAAGTAAACTGTTTTACCTGGTGATTTGCATTATGCCTTTGTTGTCGATTGTCAACTTGTTCACTTTTCCTTGCTACATCAAGATAACTTTTGAAGTTGGATGGCTTTGATGCTTCTTCAGAATATCCGAGACTTGTCTTGATTAGAGGAGAACGTTGCACTTTGATAATCTCATCTAAAGTTTCAAATCCTTTAGCAAATATAAGATTAAGGGCTTTTGTTTTCTCAATTTCTTTTCTAAGTCCCACAATTTCGCATTCTAAATTTTCATTGTGTTTATCTCTTTCAGCAAGTTGGAATTTCAGAGTATCTATAATCATACTCTTTTCTTCTAAACAAATTTTAGGTTTAGAAATTTCTTCATAAAGACCTTCATCATTTATAGCATCCAAGAAATCATCATCTTCAAAGGCCATCAAAAGTCTATCATCATTACATTGTTCATCTTCATCACTATTTGAAAGTCCTTCACTATCTTCATGTGTATAATAGCTCTTCTTACTTACATTTTGTTTTCTGTTCCATCTAACTGGTTCCTTACCTTTATCTTTATGAGGACACTCGGCAACATAGTGACCTTCTCTTCCACAAGGAAAGCATTTGAAAGATAGCTTACCTCTGAATCTTCCACTCCCCCATTGAAGGTTCTTGACAAAGTTTGATTCTTCCTCTCCTTCTAACATATGTCCTGATTCATTGTAATCTCCTTTTCCTGAGGCTTTGAATGCACCTTCTCTCCTATCTGATGGTCCTCCTTTCCTCATTTTAGAAGACAAGGATCTTAGAACCTTTTCAACTAGAACAACTTCTTTTATTTCTTCACCCAAGTTTTTCATACAGTTAATAATCTCATCAATGCATAAGAAATAGTTAGTCACACTTTCATAATTGTGCATTCTGAGAGTTTGTAGTTTTGCTCATTTTACCTGATCATCTCCTTCATAGCTCAGAACGATCTTGTCCCATATTTCTTTTGCAGTTTTGAGCTGCATAACCTTGACAAATTCTAATTGAAATAGACTCCCTAATAGAGTATTGACAGCCTTAGCATTTGTTTCATACTGCTTTTTACCAGCTGTATCTGTAGGAGTTGCTAATGGAAATGTGTAACTTGTTCCTATGATATCCCAGACTTCTGTACCAAGAGATTGAAGATAGGTTGTGAGTCTTACCTTCCAATAGACGAAGTTTCTCCCATCATAAATTGGTGGCCTGATCGATGACTCCTTTTTGTAGTTGCTCATGATGATAGATCTTCCTTCAAGCGATCAAGCTTCTTCTGAAGGACCTGCTCTGATACCAATTGTTGGAAATAATACTGAACGAGGGGAGGGGGGGGGTGAATCAGTATTATCAAGTCAATTATTTTTCATTTCATACACAGATTTGTATATGCTACTTTAGTTAATGCAAACAACGTATATATGCAACTTCAGTTAATGAACTAGCATATAAGTTGCAGACTTATAATTTAATTTATTGTTCAGATGTTGTTCATAAATCTATGAGCTAGAACCATATAAACAGTAACCAGAAATAGAAAATAGAGCAGACAGTCACACAGAAGAACACAAGATATAAGGTGGAAACCCAATGTGGGTGAAAACCACCTGTTGCAATTTGTCTCTATCTTCTTCCAATTTAGAAACTTCTTTTTACAATGTTTTTGTATTGGTGTAGTCTTATACCAGTACGCAGCCTGCAACCTACAGAGGGCTACAACCTTCTTTCATCTCCAACTTCTCCTCGAAGGGAGCTACAACCCCCTTAGCTCTTGTACTAGCTGAGGTACTAGTACGTAGGTGATGACCTATAGAATGCTACAAACTTCTCTTTTCTTCCAGGGACCACGTTTCATAAATTTTCAGACTCGATCCATGAATAAAATCAATTAAACATCAAATATATCTGCATCAACCAATTTTCTTTGAATATTGTAACTAGAATAATAACAGTAACGAAACACCAATCCTAAACCCAGAATACTGCAGAAATAAACCAAAGTAGCTAAAACATATTTTATGAGACATACGCTACTTCAAGATGAGGAACCTGCATGCATACGCTTCTGTATAAAGGAAAACCTACGTATACTCTTCTTTGAATTATGAACCGATGTGTATACGTGCCTTTGTTGCACCAAACCTGCGTACAAATCTATGAAAGACAGTTTTCCCTTTTCAAGTATTCAAGAATTAATTATACCCAGATTATCAGATTCATAGATCAATTCATGCATCAAATATAATAAATCAGAACCACACAAAGATACTACTATTCAAGTATTGAGATTTGACCCTTCAATAGAACTTATCCATCTTGTAATGCTCAAGTTCCTCCTTGATTTAGATCCAGCTATGCACCATAAACCAAACACCAGTATTCTAGATCTTGCTCCTCAAAAGATTTTCAACACTTGAGTCAATCAACTTGCCAAATGATCTCTTCCTTTTTATAGTCTTGGCCTTACTCAAACCATGGCCTTACTCAAATCATAGATAACCAATACTAGGAACCCAATACCCGTGTTCAATATTTCAGACGCAGTACCAAGGTCCAAAACCATAGGTTCAATTACCATGGACCCAGAAATAATCTTTCCCACATGTACACGCTTTTCTGTGCATGAAAGTGCTTGTATACACATACGCGACTTTTTATCATCAATACTGCATATATATGCGACATGGTTAATAGGAACCTACGCATATGAAGTTTTCTTACATTCTAAGAGCTTGAACTGTGATTTGCCACCTGAGAGCGTTGCCATCAAGGACAACACCTGTGCCATAATGCCAACATTAGGGTTTGCAGTCATCAGTGGCAGACTCCTTCACTAGCGGCAGTGAGAACACATCAACGTCTCTTGATTGATAGATTCTCTCAAGTGTTAAACTTCAACTCATTTATTTGCACTTGTTAGATTGTACTGGGGTACCTTGACTCTCATCATCATTATCAATGAGTTGTCTCATGTTTGTTAATGATATACATCAATGAATGGTAATCACATGGTTGACTTTAGCTCATTTATTCCCATACTGTAGAAATGTACCATGGCCTTCGGTGAAGACCTTAGGTTACATCAACATTTTTTGGTTCACTTGTCAATCCCTCCTATCTCTTGTCAGTGACACCATCCACCTTATATGTTATAGTTCATCACAACAACATTTTACATGTTGGCATCCGAGTTGTATGCAGTACCATTATTCCACTTTTTGACTTGGTACTTTGAGTATAAGTTATGTGACATCAGTGATCAGATATCTACTTCAACATCATTGATAAGTTATTTTATTTATGATATTGTGACATGGCCTTGATATGTAGTTTTGCGGCTATGATCAGATGATCCACTATGTATTTCTCAACTTCCTTTGTACTTGTATACATATTGGATCCATTCTACACTTGATATGTGAACATGATTTACTATATCTGAGCATGGGTATGCCTGCCTTAGACATGAGATTTCTTTCTATTCCTGTCCATTGGTTTGGCAAGCTAGAATTTGTTGATCTCCTCCCAAGTCCTCGCATGATTCTTTCTATACACTTAATACATTTCGACCATCATGTACCCCTTTTAACCTCATATCTTAGGGGGCATCTATTATAGCATTATTTATCACCCTTGTATGCTTCATGCTCTGACTCATGGTCTTGGGCATCCCTTTCCCTTTAGACATGGTCCATTTACTAAAAAAATATATTTTAAATTCCATACATGACTCTACCCTTCAAGACGCACGTGCACATGTGGGTCCAACTATACTCAACCCATGTATATAATTTAAAATATAAAAAGAATATAAAATCCTTATTTTATGGGTAGGGTTTATGGGTTACACCGAAAGCCCACCTATAGGAGCTCGTGGCCTAACTGTATCCCAACTAAAACAACTATTTTGGGGTGATATAAATACACCTCATGGGAAGGCCTAAAGGGAGGAGAAAGATAGCATATTGATATTATATCTAATTGGTCCCTCATCAAGTCTAATTTATCCCTCTGCCACCTACACTCCCAGTTATAGGAAACTCTTGTTTCTTCACAGAGATGTCCATCTCCTTTATATGGCATCTATGTGTATGCATTTGAAAGAGTATTGTTGAGGCTTAGGCTGGATGGATCTGGAGGAAGGTTTCTCCTAGAGTCGTGGTTGAATTAGGTTGTATTCTTCCACTTTTTTGCAGTAATCAATAAAGAAGTTTTGTCTTTTTCTTGATGTGATGATCTTTATCCCCGGATGCAGGTGACAGGACAGATGTAAGCGAGGAGCCACATGGAAGACATGTGCTACCCCGTGTCCAAGCTCAGCATTAAATTCACACCTCGCCGCCAAGGAATTTCTTCACAGGGAGGGCGGCAGGCATTCAATGTGGGCCATGTCACAATGGAGAGTCTGCAACTCGCAGCTGAGGCGATTTGGGTTGATTTTAAAGGAGGTCGGCAGAGACATGGAGCACAGTCGTTTGTCTGTAGCATCCTCGCCCTGGTTTCTAGTTCTGTAGGAGACGTTTGTAGGATTATCTCTGATTTCTGGGTGGGCACCGCACGGAAGAGGCTCTAGACAGTGGGGTGCAGAGCCATCTCTGCACCTGCAACCATATTTGCCCCTGCAACCATGTTCTGCCGAAGAGGTCCAGCTCGTGGAAGGCCATCTCGCCCTCCAGCTTCACGACCACGGGTTCAATGCTGTCGCTGCCATTGCCACGAAGGAATTCAGGCCACCCCCATTCAGGTCAGCCAGTTCCTGGACTCGGGCGATTCAGAGGCTGAGCCAGCCCCTGCACCTGCATTCGGGTCCGCCATCTTCTCATTTAGCAGCATGCGAGACAGGCCCCGCATCAATGCCCATGTTTCAATCCTTTTTCTCGACGAATCTCAGGACGAAGATGGAGGTGCGAGCAACATGGAGAATACCCTAGTGGGAGGCCAGGGAACGAAAGAACAAACACCAGCGGAGGCACCTGGGCAAGCCCACAAAAGCCCTCAAGCTCAGGTAGCTACGACCTCCAAGGAAGAAGCTGAGGAGGACTGGGACGCTCTGCGGGAGAAATATGGTTGGTGCAAAGTGGTTGAGGAAAAGCCCCCCGAATAGCCCTCAGCTGGACCGCCTCTTCCTCGCCCAGCGCTGTTCAGGTTTTGTTCTGGTTCTCTCTGGTTCTGACTATGTCTATGGCTATGGTTTTGTCTTATCCAGTCCAGGTCCAATTCGTCTAAAGCCCCAGAGTGGGATGCTCATGTTTTGTTCTTATGCCCCTGCGTGGGCAGTTCTAGCTGAATTTTTCACCCCTGCATGGGCGGTTACAAACAGACATCGTGCCCTTGCGTGGGCGGTTCAAGGCAGCCATCGCGCCCCTGCGTGGGCAGTTTCAGAATAGTCGAGGTTTTGTCGGTATCTCAATGGTTCATTTTGAATGTCTCAGTATAGCAGTAAGGCCCCTGCGAGGGCATGTTCTATTTTGTGAAAACCAAGCCCACAGCGCCACTGCTGGCCTTGGGTACAATGTCATCCTGGATGTAAATTTCTCAACGTATATAATATAGTAGCTAGTTTTACAAAGAAAAAAAAAAGATGTGATGATCTTTATGCTTTAACTCATGTTATGATGTAATTATGTATGATCTCATGTTTATATGTATATATGCTTATATGATATAACATGCATAGCATGAACATGTTTTGAACTAATGCTCGTATATATGGTTTTCTAGAATGAGTTGGAGGTTTTAAAGCATTGGAGGAAGCAAAAGGTTTGGACCCTATGGGAACATCCTCAAACATAGGACCTACATGTATTATCCCTTCATCCCACTTTAGTAGTTTAAGCATTAAGATTGTTTGTTTGCTTTTTTCTTGTTGATGTATGCCATTTGATCTGTTGGGGTTCTCAACCCAGACCCTAGGGTATTTTATCCTATAGAAGTTTTATATGCATTTGTTATGCATGTTAGTGCCTATATGTTGTTATGCATGCATTGTCATGGTTATAGTTATGCATGTATAGTAGGCCAAACATGCATTGTGAGGTCATTATATGTATTTTTTGTCATCATGATGTTATTGGTTGTTATGATGTTGATGTGTTGACTGAGATAGAGTAGGAGATATAGATCACCAGAGTGAGATTGTAGCACTAGACCTGAGGGTAAGAATAAATCGTCATACAAGTTTGTATGGTGGGTATGCATGTATGTTGGTTAATGGTTGTTATAATTATTAGGGCTATATATATTTTTGGCCATGTAGATGTTTTTCATTATATTGTTCTTGATGAGTATGCTATATGTTAACTTGTTATTGTTTTATGTTAGTTAACTTGATGATTATGTTATATGTTGTTGATGAGTATGTTATATGTTAGTTAACTTGATGATTAGGTTATTACATTTAAGATATTGATATTATATGTATCATGTTGACCTATATTGACCTGTACATATGGTATTCAGATATGAGCTGACATATTTGTGATATTGTGTTGTACTAATCTAGATTGGTTGTGCAAGATGTGATTTTTATGCATGAATGTCAAATTTTTATGAGTTTTTGATGTGAACATGTTAGCTAGTTATTGTTATGGATATCATGACCTTATTTATGTTTTATTTGGTGTTGAGAAGTTATAGTGTGTTAATCTAGATTGATTGTGTAGACAAGATAACCTCCCCTGAGATACATTAAGGTATGAGTTTTCTTATGTTATCTATTTGGTGTTTGAATGTTTGATTATGTCATTTATTTGGTGTTTGAGTGTTTGGTGTCTATTATGGCATTTATTTATTGTCTGAATGTTTGATTACTTGCATGATATGAGTATGTGTTATAAGATTGCATGAAGGAATGATCTTGTTTTAAGACAGTTGTAATAACACATATGCTTTGAGACAACTAATATGTGCTTGAGTGTAAGTAGGTGCTAGTTGTAGTAGTATTATTAATGATTGTTAGTTGATTATGACATAGTTGTTTGTCTTAACAAAGGTTGATTTTAATTAATATACATGATTGTTTGATCCTTGGAACATGTGGCTAACATGTGTAAACAGTTGTAGGGAAACATGCTTGGTATTAGCATGACAATGTAATAGTTGATTTGTTTATATAACTATCTGTTGGGTGATGTGATAGTACATAGTAAGACTTAGTTGCAACAAGGTAAAGGTAAAAGAAAGGAATTGGGTGATAATTCCTTTGGCTATGTTTGAAAACCACAATTCTGAATGAATGAATAGTTTGAATACAAGAAGCCTCCTTGACGTAGATTTTGTTTGATATTATGTGGATATATGTTATATTCCTGAGCATGTATTTGATAGATATATTAAGTTGGTTTGTAGCTGTGGTTGGATTCGTCAAGGGAATGAAGTCCCTTGAGAGATGATATATGTATGAGTTCAGTTATAGGTCATTGTGTTGGGTATAACAAGGTAATGTAACCATCATATTGTTATATCTATTTATACATTGACAGTTATGTGTTTATGGAAGTATGATGCAAGGATTGCATGGAAAAGGATAGTGCCATAAAATATTGAAGAAGGATTGGGTTGAATTTCCCTTAGAGGCATTGGGAACCCATGGGGTTGAGTCACGTTATTTGTTGGGAGTTTTTTTCCTTTGGTATTTTTTGATTTGTTTGAGCTTGATTTATGGGTTTGATTGTGTATGGTGCAAGGCCTTTCCACTTTTCTTGTGGTGTTGTATTACTATTGGTTTCCATGGTTTTCTTCTTATTGGTTTGTTGCTATTTATTTTTATGTTTTGAGTCTTGGGAATTGGTTTGGAAAGAGGAAAGTTAATGGGGCTTGGGAGGAGATGAATGAAACCCATCAGGTAATGTAAGATATTGACAAAGTTGATGCTTGAATAAAGAGTAGCTAAAGGTATGAATATGATAGCTAGTTGGATTGGTTGGGTCCATTGGGATAAATGGATGGTAGCAGGACAACCATGAGAAAGGTAGATTAAATGGATTTGAGGCATTATATGCCTTAGCTATGTTGGGAACTATTTTTATCGATGGTTGTGCATGTGATGCATGGATAAAGGGAGATCTCTTAACCATGACCTTATGATATCTTGTAATTACATTGTGATCATGATTATGTTGATGTCTATATATGTATATGGGTAAAAGCATGTTAATGTGTCATTGTATGGAAAAAGCAAAAAAGTACTCAAATGAAAAAAGATAAAAAAAAATAATATAAAAATATCAATTAAATGAGTTGAGTTTCATACTTGTTAATTATTAAAAATAAATGCTAAATTTGTAACAAAGCTAACTCACAATAAATTTTGGTAAAAGCTATAGTGAACCTATTTAATGGGTTTAGAAAATATAAATATTGTTATAAAAAGTAAATACTAAATTTGCAAATAAGTCAATTGATAGTAAATATTGGTAAAAACTACGGTTAATCACTCACAAAATATAAATAACTTTTCTAAATATGCAGGTTTAAATATGTAAAGTTAAATGAAATGCTAAAACTCTTTAAAAATAGAGTTAGAATTTCTAAACAAATAATTTTATATATTATATTTTGAATAATATAAAATACGTTATTATACTCATACTTAAAAAATTTATTAAAAAATTAAAATATATTTAAAAAGTTTCAAATTTTTTTTGAACATTTTGTTATATGTTATTTTCAAATTTCTACTAAAAAAGATTGATTTTATAAACTTGAAAGGGTAGTTTCTTTGGTCGCGGTTTTATATGTACGAAAAGATGATCATTTTTACTAGTATTTTAATAACAATTAAAAAATATGCTTACCTTTTATTTTTAAATTTGTTTAACAATCTTTAGAATGTTTACAACACAGCTCTTAAAGAAATTGGAATTAAAAAACATAAATCAATATAGAAATGGGGGGTCGCGGTTTTGTCACTACTTAAAAATTTATGTAAAATATTAATGAATATCTTTTAAAGAAAATGAATAAATTAGATAAAAATTTTATATTAAATTTTAGAAAAAATATGACATGAAATTGAATTTAAATTGACATGTTTTGTCTTCTTTTACCACCACCTAATTTTTTATGATTTTGTAAATTTAAGAGTAAACATTCCAAGTCCATTTATTTTTATAGAGCTTCTTTGCCACAAAAAAGGAAAAAGTGATCCACGTTAACATTCTTTTACCCATATATGTATGTATGTATGATGTTGTCTGACAGGGTTGTTAGGGATCATGGTTGTTTTATGCCGATGTTTATATGTATATATGTATGTATGTGTGTAGTTATCTGACAAGGTCATTCAAGATCATTCTTGTGGAGGAATGATTTCTTATGTAGGTGAATGACATGAAGAGGTTCCCAGTCTTATGAGGAATCACTTGAGAAGAGTAGCTCGAATAGATCTATGAGGTTAGTATCATGTGGATATGAATTGATATTTTATGCTTTTACCATGGCTATGTTTATGTTATGGACATGTAATGCTAAGGGATATATCAATGGAATGAAAGTAGTGTGATTTGTGGCATGTTGGGACAAGCATGGATACGACACTAGAAGTAAGGTCATTTGGTAAGGACAGTGTGCCCTTAAGATGTGTAGTATTGGTGTTGTGTACATGTAACATGTTCAGTATTGTGTATATATGATGTTGTGTGTTTATTGTATATATGCTTTTCTATTTATATTGGATATGCAGTGCTAGGTCCATACGGTGTTGTGCACATGTTGATATGAGGGGTTGTGTATATATCATGCTTTATGCATGTTGCATATGTGGTGCTATGTGTATATGGCATGGTTTGCATGTTGTACATATGGTGATATGTACATGTGGTGTTGTGTGTATGATTGTACATGTGGTGTTGTGTGCTTGTGGTGTCGTGTACATGTTGTACATGGGGTGCTATGTGTAGGTGGTGCTGTGTAAATGTCATGCATGTGGTGATGTGTACATGTAGTTTTGCTTATATGTTGTGTAGGTGGTGTTGTGTACACGTTTTGCAGGCGATGTTGTGTACATGTGGTGTTTTGTACATGTTGTGTAGGTGGTGATGTGTACAAGTGGTACTATGTACATGTTGTATATGTGGTATTGTGTGCATGTCGTACTTGCTATGTTATGCACATGTGGTATTGGGTGTATGTTGTACATGTTGTTTTGTGTACATGTGTTACTGTGTATGTGCATTGTGTAGCCATGGTATCATGACATGCATATTTTTTGTGTTATACTCTATGTACATATTGTGTGGTGTTGTACACTAAGTCTAGGTGTATCTGTTGTGTTGTACACTTGGTGTAGGATTATGCGTTTTATGCCAGCTATAGGTCCATGTGTTGTAGAAATTTCTCTATAGATTAGCTAGCTCTGATACCATGTAGAAATTCTGCAAATTCTCTACAAATCTACCTCCAAGACCATGTCGAAAATTTGACTGTATATTAACTCGATAATGCAATATACCAAAGCAAAATACTATATTCTACTTCTACTATCAATTTACGAAAGCTTAAAGATTTATCAAGATCGAGTTGAACACATATAACCTGAAGAAGAAGAATCAATGCAGATGAAACAAAAAAAATACTTAGGGGAAAGCCTCAGCTAAAAACCTAACAATTTGTATTATCATACAAGTTGGAAATACATCAGAATTATAAGAAGCCTTAGCTCTCGTAGCTAGCCAGCTCTCAATACAATCCTCCTCGATGCTCACAGGCAATCAAAGCTTCTCACAAGCCTTCTCCTCTGCCCTCCAAGCTCCTATTTCCTTGCACAGTTCCTCCTAGGTAATCCTCCTGTTACCAAGCCGAAAACTCTCAACCAGGTGGAGCATTGATTTCTCACACTGATCTCGCACCATGTCAGAACTACACAATCCTCAAGGAACCTTCCCTTGACTACATGCATGAGTTTCCTTTATAGGAAAACACATGCAACTGATAGTATAGAGTCCTTGACATTTAGCTGAACTGGATCTTTCTCAAAATAGACATGCATGAGCTTATGATGAGGGAATCTTCAGTCATCTCGAGTACACTGGTTGAGTGCATGCATGCACCAACTGACTGATAACTCACAATTAGTTTCTCAGATAGTTTGGAACTAATTTAATTGGACTTAACTCAGTAAACTGAGTTAAATAATTACAACTCAAATATAACTCAATCTTATCTCCTTAATTAAGGGATAATATCGTTAATTTAAGGGATAACTCTTGCATGACTGTATAAAGACTTCTAACTTGAATTTATCCAACTAATTAATCCATAATGAATTAATTAATTAATTCCAATCAGATAGTGAGACAAATTTGATTTTAATTCAAGGACAAATTAAAATTGGAATATCTGGATTCTATTTTTATCATTTCTTATTGCTATTTTCAACATGTGTTGTGTGGACTTGTGTCCCGTGTGTGGTTGTATGTATGTGATGCATACTATGTGTATGTGTATGTGGTTGAAGAGAAGGCAGTAAATGTTTGGTCAGGGGTGGAAACCAATCTAGTGTGCATACGAAATGGACAAAGGATAAAGGTAGAATCTAAGAACTGGTTAAAGGATAACTATCAATATTTTATTTTGGTTGTAATTATGCATGCGAACTATGATTTTGATTTATGATGGTTACATGTGTTTTATAGTTTTCATTATGAGAGCTGCATTTTGAGCTAACCAAACATGATATATTTATACATGATGATTTGGTCAAAGAGATGGTTTGGCTTATTATGACAAGAAGTGAACGTAAGTGCAAGTGTACCTTATTTATTGATCCAAAATGGATTTAGAATAGACTTCTAAGTCTAAAAATATTTCTCACGGAGGAAAATGAAAGCCAAAGGATGCTATTGGAAATAGTCTCATTGCATAGATCTCTTCATTTTGAATCTAATGCAATTTGAATGGGAAAAAATGGACTTCGGATGAAGAAGTTATTGTAAAACGAAATTTTCGCATTGTCCTTTGAAAAGGAGGCAATTTCTTATAAATGGGACTTAATGGAGAATATACATTCCTTAAGGAAATGTAGCATCGGAAAGGTTCCAAGGGAGGAATTAGACTAAAGGCTGTAAGGACCCCCAATTAGCAATCTCAGATATATCGCATCAGAGGAAGGCCTGCATGTGATATCGGAGCCCCGAACAGAGTGACTTGCAATTGGATGGATCGATGATCAGGATTGTAACCAATACAAAGGGTTGTTAAACGCAACATGCACTAATGAAATGCACTGATGGGATGGTGTTGATATGTGATAGCATGATCGACTATCGACGATCGATGATTAGTGAATGCCCGATACAAGGGCCAATGCACTTGCAATTGCAATATGCGATAAAGGTGTGGACCCGATAGGTTTATGCTCAATAGTGGATTTTTGTGTATTTCCGTGTATTTGGGTTTTTGGCCATACACAATGCAATTGGCGATGTGCGATAAGAGCACGAACCTGAGAAGTTTATAAATGTGATTGTATATTATTTGAGTTCTGGCTGTAACACTCATGATGGTGTTTTTGTGAATTTCCTATGTATTTCCATGATGTGCTCTAATTCGGGGATTATACAAGAGGAAGGCTAAATGACCAGGTTGCCCGAGCCTGCTAGTTCATTTCAATGGGAAATTGCTTCTTGTAATGAAACAATCAGTCTTCGATGATGGAGGCGGACTATAACTGATGTATTACAAAAGGCACAGGGAGCTCAATTGACAAGGTTGCTGAAGGTTTCCGAGATTCACTTGGAGGTCGAGTGAACCACTGATAAAACAAAGAGGTAGAGTTATGCTCAGGAGAAGCACAAAGAAGCCCAAGGGGCTCAGAGATGCTTGAATGTTGAGTCTAAGCCCAAAGGAGGTAGTCTGTGGAGTCGGGGTGACTTAGAAGTAGAGGGTCACTTCGAGGTCAAGCGAAACTAGAAGTTCATGAGAGACAGAGCCAAGAGCCAAGAGTTGAGAGCCAGAGCTGAGAGCCAAGAAATGAGAGCCAGAGCCAAGAGCCAGAGTCGAGAGCCAAGAGCCGAAAGCCAAGCGTCGAGAACTAGATCCAAGATCTAGAGTTGAGAGCCAAGAGCTAAGAGCCAGAGAGCCAAACAGCTAGGGATAAATATGGCATTCTAAGCCCATTGGTTCAGTTGTAAACCATTGGAGTTGAGTCAAAGACTTGTAAAAGAATTCAGACCATAATCCCAAAGAGCCTAGTCGAGTTGACTAGAGCTCACGGAGACGTAGCCCAAGAGGTTTGGGTGAACTCCTAATTAAACTTGTTGTCTTATGTGTTTGTTTATGTGCTGCATTGTTCACTATTATGTGTGTGTAAATATCAGTAACACAAATGAACTTAAGGTATTTGGTCAGCTAAAGGAAAACAAAAAGCATACACCTATTTTAAGTCCTTAATTCCACAAATTATCACTCATAAGCATAGATCTTGGGAATATATAAGCTTTGGAGTGGGAGAGGTTCTTGTAAGCATGACAAGAAGCCTTTAGGGTCTCATTTCAGATCAGGTGGTATCAGAGCCTCAGGTTAATTAACCCCACCTTCAAAGAAGGTGATATCAGAGTTAAGTTATACCAGAGCAGGTTATATCATGATGCAGGTGATATCAAACCAGGATGCTTGATTGACAGAGCAATCCATATGCTTATTTGACTTTAAAAGTGTTCAAACAATAGAAACAATTTAACTGTTTGATTGTTTGTAAACTGATTGCTATTTGAGTTTGCATAGGTGAAGGGAAAGTTATTGATAGATAAGTCCAGGAGAGGACAAGAAGGAAGAAGGGTTGAAGGAATTCTTCTTATCCCAAAGGACCTCAAAGCAATCCTTGAAGAAAAAGAGATTTGTTGCAAAAGGTTGCTTGAATAAGCTCTTTGTTAATCTTGTTTGAAGTTCTTTTGTTCATTTTGATAATGACAACTTCTACAAGTGAGTCCTCAAATTCTTCTTTCTTCACAAGATCTTTGATGAAGATATGAAACAAGACTTGTTCATCATGATGGATATGGTGAGACAAATGTATGAGGATGGAAGGAAGAGCATCATACTTCAAGAGAAATTGAATTCCATGAAGGAGGAGAAGCAATTGCTTTCTGAAAAATTACAGGAAATGGAGAGGCAACTTCATATTGCAAATATGAACCTAAAAAGGATGCATGAGTTGGAAACATAGCTCTTTGTTGCCAAGGAAGCCTTAGTCAAGTATCAGCATGAAGAAGAGGTAAATAATTCCAGTTTGTCTTCAATTTCCTCTAAGAATGTTTATATTGGTTCTTTTGAAAAACACACCAGAGGCATAGGTTCCGAGTTAATGTCCAACATGGGCTATGAAGGAAAAGGCTTGGGCAAACATGCATAGGGTATTGTTGAGCTAATAATAGTTGAGGAAAGACCTAAGTATTTGGGTCTTGGCTATGAACAAGCTTATGGATAAAGTTCCAAAGCTGCCATGAAGACCATTGAAACAGTTCCAAGAAGGAGTTTCATTTCAGGTCTTCTACCTCAGAAGTGTAAAGATCGTATTCATGGGGAATGCAATGGCTTGAAACGTCATTTGCAAAAAGAAGGTGTATATCAGCATACACTTGAACCAGAGAGTTGTTGAAACTATAAAACCATTGAAGAGGTTGATGGTGTTCCAAAGGGAGCTACTTCATTCAATTCACCTCCTTGTGAAGGAAATAAAGGTGAAAAAGAAAGGTATAAATATGGTTTTAACCATATTCCTTTTGATTATGTTCAGCATGGTAAATTTCCATATAAGCATGGGAAAATAGTTTCATGTTCCTTTTGTGGTTTGAATAACCATAATGTTTCTAGATGTTGGAAGAGAATGGCCACATATAGGAAAGTTTTGAAGGAAAAGAAGAAAAGAGCCAAAGGTCCATTAGACAAGGCAAGTCATGCTGACAAGAAGATGCATGTGCATTGCACTCACTGCCATAAGCAAGGACATATTGCTGCAAAATGTTGGACTCTAAATCCAAAAATGCTTCCACGAAACTTGAAGAAGGTGGAAAGAGAAAATGGCTGGAATGGAAAGAAAGATTCCATGATTGATGTGTTCCAGGATGATTCACATGTTGTTGTTGATGTGCAAACAAAGGAAGGACCTTTAAAATGGATTGGTAAGAAATGGTTAGAGTTCTTATCCAATTAAAGTGCATATCTTTTGATGTGAACAGAAATGTATCACATCTATTTGCATTTCTTTGTTAATGAGATGCAAGTTGCAGGATTCTACCAAGAAGGTGAATGGAAACGTTGAGTAGGAGACTCACTTTATTGCTGCAACATTATGTTCATTTCAGCTTCGGAAGTATAGTGTACTTAAGTGAAAGTTGAAGGATGAAATGCATGCATGAGAATGATGTGCATGAACACAAGGGTGCTGATGATTTCCTTGTATTTGAACACGTATGTGTGATTAACTTGAACGGTTGATTGATTTGTTTTTAAGCATGCGTGTAATGTTAATGTTGACTTGGAAAATTTTGATTTGGTCTCCAAGATGGAGATAGTTATGAAGTGTTTCATCTTTGAAAATGAATCCTAAAGTCCTTTTTCTACATGCTTGACTTGAAGGGTCAATTGTTTCAAAGGCATGTTGTTATGAAACCAGCTCAAGAAAAGATAGAAAAGATAGATCGACACCTTAGAATTCAGCCTCTTCAAGGGGGCAACCTCCTTTACATTACATAAATGAACAATTCTTCGATGATACAAATGACAAAACCTCTTTTCTATATATAGGAGTCTAAGGAGTCACAATATAACCTAGCTGACCTAATAATAATAATATAAAGCCACAAAAAAAATAGAGGGATTCTATGGGGCATAGTAATAACAATATGGGGGCAATAGGGGCACAACAATATTAATAAGGGGTACAACTACCATAGTAATGGGGTAATCACTAGTATTATAAGGACCCAACATGCCCCTCTCCTTCAGAAAAAGTGTTGTCCTCAACGCTTGAGTAGTTCTGGATACTTCTGTATAAAATTGTCATCCTCCCATGTGGAATCTTCCACAGCTAAGTTCTTCCACTTGATAAGATACTCCGAAATTGATCGATTTCGTAGCTGTCGAGATCTTGTTTCTGTGACTGCTTCCGGTTCCAATATAATTTTTTCTTCCTCGTCAAGTTCTGGAAATATTGTTTGAAATGGGAGCTTGTCGCCTATAACCTTCTTTAAACCTAAAACATGGAAAACTGGGTGCAATCGAGAAGCTGCAGGAAGCTCCAATTTGTATGCCATAGTACCAATCTTTTGCAACACCTTGTACGGACCATAATACTTTGGTGATAATTTATTATCCTTCTTAGCTTGCTTGAGGGACATTTGCTTATATGGTTGTAGCCGTAGAAATACCCAATCACCTACAACAAAACTTCTTTCGCTGCGATGTTGATATGCCTGTTGTTTCATTCTATTCTGTGCCAACACGAGGTTATCCTTTAAGAGTTGGAGGACTTGTTGTTGATGTTCGATGTGATGTTCCACTGCTTGAACCTTAGAATTTTCTCTTAAATATGATGTGATGGATGGTGGTTCATACCCATAAAGTGCCATAAATGGAGTCATTTTTGTTGCTGTATGGAAGGAAGTGTTATACCACCATTCAGCCAGAGGCAACCATTTGACCCATTGTGTCTGTTTATCAGATACAAAGCAACGAGATATCCTTCCAAACATTTGTTTACTATATCAGTTTGCCCATCAAATTGAGGATGATAAGATGAGCTATGAGCTAACTGAGTACCAAGACAAGAAAATAATTATGTCCAAAAATTTCCAGTGAAAATGGGATCTCTATCACTTACAATAATCTTTGGATTTCCATGTAGCTTTTGAATTGTTTCCATAAATGTTGTGGAAGTTGTACTGGCTTTAAATGGATGTGATAATGCACAAAAGTGTGCATACTTGCTAAGTCTATCAACTACCACCATGATGAAACTCTTTCCCTCAGACTTGGGTAAACCTGTGATAAAAGCCATTGAAACATCCTCCCAACGTTGGCTTGGAATGGATAAAGGTTTTAATAGACTCGGTGTCTTAATTGTTTCAACTTTATTTTGTTGTCAAACCAAACATTCTGCCACAAACTTTTGAATATCTGATTTAAGGCCATCTCAAAAAAATTCCTTCTTAACCCTGTGGTAAGTTTTTAAAAATCCTGAGTGCCCTCTTAAGGGAGAAGTGCGCAATTCCATAAGAATCTTTTGTTTTAGTTGGGAATTCTTACAGAGGTATATGCGATCTTTGTACCATAACGAATCATTTTGCCAGCTCAATGTATCAGAAGTACTGGAATCTTGTTGTAATTTTCGAATAAGTGCCCACACTTCTTGATCATTCTTCCATTCCTCCCTTGCTTCGTTTCTCCAATCTGGTTGGATAATAGAAATGGCGCACAACAATGCTTCCACATCCTCATCCTTTCTTGAGAGTGCATCTGCCACCACATTTTGCTTCCCTTTTTTGTAGATGATTTCAAAGTCATAACCCAACATCTTTGTGACACACTTTTGTTTCCCTTTAGAGGATAATCTTTGTTCTTAAAAGTATTTAAGGCTATCATGATCCGTTTTTACCTTGAAGTGTCTTCCCATTAGGTAGGGTCGCCATTTCTTAAGTGCATGTAGTATTTCCAACATTTCCTTCTCATAAATAGCTTTGTGTAAATACTTTCCTTTGATTGGATGAGTTTTGAAAGCAATGGGTCTTTCTTCTTGCATTGAAAAAACACCAATTCCATTTCTTGAGGCATCACATTCCACAATGAAGGTTTTTGTGAAGTCCAGCATAGCTAAGACCTGTGTTTGGCACGTTTCCTCTTTAAGATGTTGAAAGGCCTTCGTTGCTTCTAGAGTCCATGAAAATGTATCTTTCTTCAATAATGTTGTTAGAGGTGCCGCTATTCTCCCATAATTTTTAACAAACTTGTGATAATACCCTATCAACCTGAGAAATCCTTGCAGATGCTTTATGGATGTGGAGATTTTCCATTCCTTAATGGCTTTAATTTTTCTAGGGTCTACCTTAACACCTTCATGAGATACAATATGACCCAGATATTCCACCTCTTGTACTCCAAAGAAATCTTTGGAGATTTTTGCATATAATTGATTCTCCTCCAATATTTTGAGCACCCCGTCAACATGTTGAACATGATCCTTCCAAGACTTGTTGTAGATTAGTATATAATCAAAAAATACTAACATAATTTTTCTAAGGGTGGGTTTGAAAATGGAATTCATCAAACCTTGAAATATAAAAGGTGCATTAGTAAGTCCAAAAGGCATGAACAAAAATTCATAATGACCCTCATGAGTTCTAGATTTTGTTTTCAGAAAGTGTTCAGTCTTCATTCTGATTTGATGTTATCCTGAATGAAGATCCAACTTGGTGAAGCAAATTGATCTATGCAATTGATCTAATAATTCATCAGTGATAAGAATGGGAAATTTATCTTTAATAGTGATCTTGTTTATCTCCCTATAATCTAGACACACGCACCATGATACATCCTTCTTGTGCACCAATACTACTGGAGCAGAGAAAGAACTTTGACTACATTAAATTATACCATCCTCTAGTATTTCTGCAACCATACCTTTAATTTCACTCTTTTGGGCATAGGGATATCTATAAGACCTGATGTTTGGATGAATACTTCCCGGAATCAAATGAATAGCATGATCATGATCACGAATAGGTGGGAGGCCTTTGGGAGTCTTAAATACCTTGGAATGATTGTCCAAGAATTTTTGGAGATCTAGAGAAATAGATGATTTCGATGTGGGAACCTCTAGTGAACATAATTGTGCAATTGCGCCTCATTTTTATTTCTTTAGAAGCTTTTTTATTCCATTAGAGCTTATTACCTTTCCCGATTTCCCTACGATACCCCTTAATTCAACTTCTTTTCCTTTCGAAAAAAATTCATGAAAATTTCTAGAAAATTAAAAGCTATCATACCTAAATATTGTAGCCATTAGACTCTTAGTACAACATTAACACCACCCATTGGAATGGAAAGCATTGGGCTATTCAATACATATTCTCCCATGGATATCTTGATATTATGGCACTTCCCAAAGAAATTTGTGGTTCCTCCATTTTCAACCATCACTTGACACTATGGTGCTAGATATAGGACACAATTCAATTCCTTGGCTATCTTACAATGAATAAAATTATGGGTACTTCTTGAATCAATCAACAATATTACCTTTTTCTTCTTGATATGTCCTATATTGATAGTTTGAGGAATGGTAATTCTAACCAATGAATTACAAGATATGGTCAGATTCATTTCTTCTTTCTCTAGGGTTTTTTCTTGGTGTATATCCTCTTCTTTTAATGATTCTTGTTCCTTTTCTTCCTCCTCTTCCCAATATATGTAAAATAATTTCATCTCAGCACACTTATCACCTTTAGTGTATTTTTTATCACAACTGTAACAAAGCCCTTTTGCTCATTTTTCTTCCAATTGTTGTGGTGTCAACCTTGTAGGTTGTGGAAGGCTAGGTGAAACAACACTTCCATCTTTATAGTTGTGAGTGGTAGACTTCCTTGTTGCCGTAATTTTGCTTTCCATTTTTCTTGCCAACCTGAATGCCTTCTCCAATGAATCAAGTTCCCAAAGGCAAACCTTATGTTGGATGTTATCCTTTAAAGTCCTTATGAACACATCAATTCTATGCTCCCCTGGAATATATTTTACCCTTATATTTAAATTTTGGAAGTCCTCAATGTGCTCCATCATTAAACCCTTTTGTTTGAGATTTATCAATTGGCTAAAAAAGGTGTTTCTTTTTGTATCCTCATAATGTGTTATCATTTCTTCTGTACATATTTCCCAAGTTAAAATTTGTTTACGAGAGAAAAGCCATAAATACTATGCAAATTGATTTGGTTCCAAATATAAAGTTTAAATGCGTACCATTTTTGTGTTTTGCACATTATGGAGATCCAAATATTGCTCCATCCGATACTATCCATGTTACGGGATCCTTGCCATCAAACTTCCTCATATCAATCTTTGGAACATGGTGGGTATTCAATCCAATGTTAGAGTCTATGAAATCATGATTAACATTTCTTTTATTCTCATTATGAGTTTCCTCTACTACCTTTTCGCCATTAGGAAGCATTTCTTGTAGCAAATTTGCCAAACCTCCTTTCAAACTTTCCATGTCTTTCTTCAAATCTTCAATGTTTACTTCTAAACCATCCATCTTAGCTTCCACACATTTCTTTAAACCATCCATCTTAGCTTCCATGCCTTTCTTTAAACCATCCATCTTAGCTTATGTTACTTTTTGTGAGAGTGAATTTTATTGTACTTGGCTTCATAATTTTCATATATCATGTTGCATTTATTCCTCTTCTTCATGAGTCATGCTAGAAATTTCAGGTTCTTACTAGGTGTTTCCATTTTCTTTCTTCAGGGCATCAATTAATGATAAGTATGCTTCACTATTCCCTATGAATTCCTTCAAACTAATTTTTCAAACCAAACTTATGCAAAAATTTAAAAACAAACTACACACTTTTTTTCACTTTGTAGAAGCTTGATATTGAATCTATTGTATATGTATAATTGCATATCTCCAAGGTCTGAAATTTCATCTTGAAGTATCCCTTTGAGTCCTCTTTCCAACCCCGCAAGTCTGATCAAGATTGTGTTAGAAAATTATATATTACGGCGCAATGGAACACATAAAATATTGCAAAAATATAAACACATAAAGCACATAAAACAAGAGAGACACAGATATACATGGTTCCCCCAGTTTGGGCTACATCCATAGAGAAAAAGCCAGTCCTTCTTTTCTTATATTATCCAGCAAACTGAAGAGATACAACCTACAACAGATTCGCTGTAACACCCTCTTGCTCTTAATCTCCTCCCTTTTCCTCACTCAGAATACAAATATCCATAGACGCAATACAATTCCCTCATATATAGTGAGGAGTTGCCTTCTAGGGAAAAACCCTAAACTAAACATAACTTCTATTGTCAAATCATCCACCTAATGAACGACCCAGATTGACTAGAAATTACTATACTTTTACAAGGCAATTTTATATATGCTTTTAGCTTCGGGGGCGCTGCCCCTGGTCCCTTGCTAGGGGGCTGCTGGCCCCCGGAGCCCCAGCCAGGGGGGATCGACCCCCCCCGAACCCCCGTGGGGGGACAAGTCCCCCTCGCACCCCCCTGTGTGGTGGGGTGTATAATTTTCTTGGGATATACATCCAGCTGAAACCTTTGAATACAAAAGATAATTAGACTCCACACCCAACAATCTCCCACTTGGAGACTGATTATAGCAATCCACTGCTGCTTCATTTGCTAGACAACGACTACTCTTTGGACCTGATTGTTTCTCATCTTCTTCATCATACTTGAAGACTAGTTGAAACTGACAAGATTCTCAGTTTCTCCCTGGTTAAAATTTTTGTTAACATATCTGCAGGATTCTGGCTAGTGTGTATTTCCAGCTTCAACTGTCCATCTTCCAACACTGACCGTATGAAATGGTACTTGAGCTGTATATGCTTAGTCTTGGAATGAAATGCAAAGTTCTTTGCAAGATGTATGGCACTCTGGTTGTCACTATATAACTTGCCCAACTCCTGCTTCTTACCCAATTCATCCAGAAACCTTTGTAACGAAATCATTTCTTTACTAGCCTCTGTAGTAGCAACATACTCAGCTTCTATTGTTGGAAGTGCAACAACACTTTGGATTTTTGAAACCCAATTAACAACTGTTCCACCTACAGTAAATACATATCCTGTAGTGCTCCTCCTGTTATCTCTATCACCTGCCATATCTGCATCAACATATCCCCGTAGAGCAATGTTTGAACCACCAAAGCATAATGCTTGATTTCTAGTACCTCTCAAATACCTGAGAATCCACTTCACTACCATCCAATGTTCTTTTCCTCGATTATTCATGTACCTGCTTACAACTCCCACTGCATGTGCAATATTAGGCCTTCTGCAGACCAGTGCATACATTAAGATTCCAACTGCTGATGCATATGGAACTTTAGACATATGAGCCATTTCTTCCCGAGTCTTGGGACATGCCTCCTTACTTAATAAGAAATGACTAGCCAAAGGTATACTAACTGGTTTTGCATTCTTCATATTAAACCTTTCAACACCTTTTCTATGTACTCACTTTGAGACAATGTTAATTTGTGATTCTTCTTATCTCTAGTTATTCTCATGCCAAGGATTTGTTTTACAAAACCCAAATCCTTCATTGCAAATTCGTTTGCCAATTTTCTTTTGAGCACATTTATCTCCTGCATGTTAGAACCTGCAACAAGCATGTCATCTACATACAATAACAATATAATATAGCTGCCATCATTTTGCCTTTTGAGATAAACACAATGATCAGAGTGACATCTAGTATAACCTTGTTCAGACATAAACCTATCAAAGTTTAGGTACCACTGCCTTGGAGCATGTTTTAAGCCATACAAGCTCTTCTTCAACTTGCATAGTAGTTTCTTCTTCCCTTTTACCTCATATCCTTGTGGCTGCTGCATATATATCTCTTCCTCCAAATCCCCATGGAGAAAAGTTGTCCTTACATCTAACTGCTCAAGATGCAAATCTTCAACTGCTACTAGACTTAGAATAGTTCTGATTGAAGTCATTTTCACAACAAGAGAAAATATATCATCTAAGTCTATACCCTTTATCTGTGCAAACTCTTTCACCACAAATCTAGCTTTATACCTTTTTCTACCTCCATCTTCTTCCTTCAACTTGTAAACCCATTTATTCTGCAATGTCATTTTACCTGCAGGCAACCTCACTAAGTCCCAAGTCCGGTTATGTGTTAAGGAGTCCATCTCTTCTTTCATGGCTTTCTCCCACTTCTTCTTGCTTTCTACCTGCACTGCTTCTTCATAACATTATGGTTCACTAGAATCAGTCAACAATACATAATATAATGAAGGAGAGTATCGTTCAGGGGGTCTACTTATCCTGGTAGATCTTCTAACACCACTTTCAGGTGTTTGAGGTTCTTGTTGCTGTTGTGGTTGTTGTTCTAGCTGTTGATCATTATGATTTTCAGGCACCATTACTTTTCTTGTGATATCATCAAGCACTATGTATTCTCTGTTTTCATTTTCCTGTTTCTTTTCCTGCAGTTGATCCTTATACAAAAACTTTTCATTGAATATTACATCTCTGCTCCTAATGATTTTATGTTTTTCATAATCATAAAAGCGATAACCAAAATCATTAACACCATATCCATAAAGGTACATTTCTTTGATTTTGCCTTAAGATTTGTTCTATTTTCTTTATTAATGTGGACAAAGGCTTCACAACCAAAAGTCTTTATGAAAGAGTAGTTTACCTTTTTACTTGTCCATGCCTCCTCTGGAATACCACCATCCAACGAACTTGAAGGCCCTCTGTTTATTAGATAAACAATAGTGTCTACAGCATCTGCGCGAAATTGTAAAGGCAATCCTGCATGTAATCTCATGCACCTTGCACACTCCATGATTGTCCTGTTCATCCTTGCTGACACACCATTTTCTTGTGGTGTTCTTGGAAATATCTTCTCTCTGCGAATTCCATTATGAAAACAATACCTATCAAACTCTTTGTTGCAATATTCACCTCCATTATCTGATCTGAGACACTTCAACCTTTTTCCTGTCTCATTTTCAACCAAAGCTTTCCATTTCTTGAAAG
>APFE031398669.1:0-21026 GCA_000404065.3 Pinus taeda
TTGAACCACTCACCCTATACACAACAAACCACTAGGGGAAGACTGAACCACTCACCCTATGGTTGCTCATCGCTCCAAGAAGTACCCCAAGCCCGCTGAAGCTCTCAGAGCTCAATGTCCATCTCATATAGGACCCTCGTAAGAGGGTCTCTCCACGACTCCAAGTCATTCTCCGAAGGCCAAGAACTTGACCTTCCCCAGGGGCTTTGTTAGAATATCGACGACCTGCTCATTGGGTCCAATGTGATGGAGCCTTATTGCTCCTTGTTGTACCATGTCCCAGATAAAGTGGTACCTGATATCTACATGCTTGGAGCGATCATGAAACACGAGATTCTTTGATAATTGGATCCCACTCTGGTTGTCGTAGAGGATCATGGTGGTATCCAACACATGTCCAAACAACTCACTGAAGAGCTTCCTTAACCAGACATCTTCACAGGAGGCCATACTAGCAGCTATGTATTCGAACTTAGCGGTGCTCAAGGCAACTGATTTCTGCTTCCTGCTCATCTAGGATATCGAAGCAGAACCCAAAGAAAAAACATCCAGGAGTGCTCTTGCGATCCACCACACTGCCAGCCCAATCAGCATCAGAATAACCATGCAGCCTCACATCTCCGACAGTGTATTTCAGTCCATGAGTGATTGTGCCTCGAAGATATCTCAGAAGATTGTTGGCACCAATCCAATATATATGATGAGGCTCAACCATATATTGGCTCAATGTGTTAACTGCAAAACATATGTCCGGATGGGTGTTCACCAAGAACATCAGTGCTCTTATGAGTTGACCATATTCAAAAGCATTTCCCAATTCAGGTTCGACAACACTACCACATAACTTCTTGAAGTTAAGTCCATTGGGGTAGTCACAGGCTTGTAGTCCACCATCCCAAATATTTCCAGTATCTCCACAACATATTTTCCTTGAGATAGGAAAATTTCTCCTGGCTTTTGCTAGACCTCCAACCCTAGGAAGTAATGCATCAGTCCTAGGTCCTTCATCTCAAATTCAAAAGCCAACTCCCTCATACATTTGTGAATGAGAGGGTCTGCACCTGTCAGAAAGGGGTTGTCCACATAAAGTACCAGTATGAGAGGTTTATCATTTTCAACCATAAAGTAAGGGTTCGGATCGGCTTCACTTCTAGTGAATCTCAACTTCATCAGATAGCTATCAATCCTCTCATACCAAGCCCCAGGTGCTTGCTTCAAGCCATAGAGAGCTTTCTTCAACCTGCATACATGACAGTCCCGGTCATGGACCTCAAACCCCTTTGGTTGTTGCATGTATAGGGCGATGGAGTTGATTGTTCCATCTTTCATCAATGATTGCCCAAATGGGCCCATACTTAGCCACTTTATCCTTGTATGCCCTTTGTTTTGCTCCTTTGCTTGATCCATAGCCTCATAAATGAAGCCCATAGCCAATTTTTCCCCATCCACCAACTGCAACACCTTAACCAGTGGCTCAACAAGCTTCACAATCTCTGCTGCCTTTCTCCAAAAACTTTCTTCATTAGCTTTCTTTTTCTATTCTTTGCCTTCTAGTTTGTGAGACCAATGGCTTTGATTCCATTCATCACTGGAAAACAACTTTTGCAAGTTTCTATTTTGGGAAAGCATAGATTGCAATGTCAAAAAATGAGTAGCAAATCTAGTGATGGCAGGCCTAATAATATCCTTGCCCCCAGTGTGTTTCCTCATGAGGCTCAAAATCCATGAACGATTGTAGATAAATTTTGTTATGCTTTTGGCATGATCTACATTGTTTTTGACCCATTCTAGTTTTCCAATGTCCTTAAGCATGAGTTCTATGCAATGTGTAGCACATGGGGTCCAAAAGATGGTCTTGTGTTTTTCCTCTAACAGTTTACCAGCAAGAACATAGTTAGAGGCATTATCTATGATGACTTGAACAACATTAGCCACCCCCACTTCCTCAACAACTTCATCCAATAGCTGAAACAACAATTGACCATCTTTTACCTTATCAGATGCATCAACTGATTTTAAAAACATGGTTCCCCGTGGGCAAAAGATAAATTTTTTTATGATGGTACGGTTTCTTTGATCAACCCATCCATTTGACATGATGGTATATCCTGTTCTTGCCCATGAGTCCTTGAAATCTTTCAAATACTCATTAATGGATGAAATTTCTTTCTGCAAATGATACCCCCTTAGCTCATGCATAGTAGGGCCTTTGAAGCCTTTTCCAGTAGCATGTATGGCATCAAACATAGGCTCATAATATGGTGAACGGGAAGCATTGAAGGGGATATCAGCATCATACCACCATCTAGCTATGTAATCACAAGCAATTTCCCTCAATTCTTTCTTCCAATGGTCATCTAAAGTGGGCTACATTTGACTTTTACTAGCTTGAGGACCATGTGCATCTGATGGAGAGGAGGGAGTGAAATAACTTTTGATACTCATATCACCCTTTTTCATTCTACCCTTTCCCTTTTCTTGAATAGAATCAAAAGAGGGAGGAACATATCGGAAAGGGTTGGATGCATTAGTACGAGGGATAGAAGAAGAACCCTCAAAATCATAATAGGGGTTGGTAGCCATCATTTTTTGTATATCCCTCTTCCTCCCAATTTCAGCCTCTAACTCTTTTTGCCTAGCCTTATCTTCTTTAAACTTCTCAAAGCTGGCTAACAATTCCTTCCTAATCTCCCCAATTTCTGGTGAGGTACATGGAGTAATTTGGCCTCTAATCCCCGCCAAGTGTTGTTTCAGCCTCTTAATGCCCCCAAGACCTTCCTTAATTTTCCTATGGCAAAGTTTGCAATGCATTTGACTTTCAACCATTTCAACATATGCCCAAGCAACATCTTTCACTCTAGGTGCCATTTTTTGGCTTGGAAATGAAAACAAACAATCTGAAAATGAAAAAAAAAAAAAACATTGATTCAATGTTCATTTCTTTCACAAAAAACACTCTTTAGGATTTCTAGATATGCACCTAAAATTTAATAAGCAAAAATAGATTTGTACAAGTGAAAAAAAATACCTCCAGGAACAAATCGGCTCCTCAAGCTTGCTCCAAGAAACCAACTCCTCAATGCTGCTCCAAATGGCTGCCCAAGAAGCTCCTCACTCCAGCTACAATGCTTGCCCAAGTCTCCTCACTGCTGCTCCAAAAACAAACTCAACAACTCCTCACAAACTCTCACTCAAATGCATGAGATGGCTGTGAGAGAATGAGAGGGGTTGAGTGGGTTAAATAGGGTTTGGGAGAGGGTAATGGACCCCAAAGACCAACAAACCAATTAATAAATCCCTTTGGAGTCCCCCACACTCAGAATTACAAAAAAAAAAAAGGCGGTTTTTCGGGGTTCACTGGCCGTTGTCCGTAACCTGGCTGGGTTGATACGGACTCGATCGAGCCGGTCGAGTTAATACTGAGCCGGCCGAACTGGTTGAATGGCTGGGTCAATTTTTTTTTGACCGACTCGGACCAACTCGGCCGAGTTGGTTTCGAGCCGGTCGGGTTTAAAAACACTGCCATAAACTTGCCAAGTAGAAGCTCCACACATCAAAATGCATTTAATCATCCAAATCATTCCACAAATTGCAGGTCTGAAATCTTTAGAAAGATATATCCCAAATCCAAGTGATGATGACAGATCAAATGAACCTCTCTCATATTTATATGATCCTCCAAGGGATTCGAATTGCCTAATTATGCATAACAATGCCCTTATAATAACAATAATGTGCAAAATAACATCCTTTTGGTGACAAGCCCACGAAATAGCTTCATAATATGAAAGATAAGCCTCTCAAGAGGGTCAAAATGGTAATACAATAGCTAGGAGGGCCATTGAGAGGCCTAGTGAAGTCCTTGATGTGCCAAAATGAGCGGAAGGGCTCCAAAAATAGTGATGAAAGGGATGGCTCCTTGATCTCCAAGTGTTAATTTTAGATAACAATGGTATGTTCTATGCTTAAGAGCAATTTACTTCAATTTCTTTATTAGCCCAATATCAATATCCATTTTAGCAATCACATCAGCATGATAGTAAAATGCAGATAGAACATAAACATAAACAATAGAAGACAAACCAAGACGAGGACACAAGATGTGGTACCAACCAGGGACAAACCCCAATGTGGGGAAACCCTTGATCAATTCTTCTTATATTCTTCAATAGTTCAACAGAGAGAGAGATAGTACAATTAAAAATCTGTTAATTTATGACAGTAGCAAGAAGCCCTAACCAGAAAAGTTGATGTTGGTCAAACATGGCAGAATTCTTCTTCTAAATAGCTCGGTCAAACCTAGTCAACTTTGGCCTCCAACAACAAGCCCAAAAAACGCAAAATTGTCCGAAAAAGTCTAGTGAAAAGCTGGTCAACGAAAGTCAAACTGCGGCCAGCCTTAGGATAGTCAATGCTGGTCAAATGAGAGGTTAGATCACCTCGATTTCAATGCCCAGATTTGTGGCCTGCCAAGGAGAAGATACCTCAACCAATCCGCAGTCAAAAGGAGGTTAATGTTGGTCAACGCAACCCAAAATATAGCCTCTGAAATTCGGTCAACGTTGGTCAACACAATCAAACAGAAAAACATCCTCCTTCCTTCGCACGTGCGAGAGATAACTGCCCAGATTTGCGTACCCAATCAAGTGAGGAGAGAGACATGTGTGAAGATGAGATGATGATAAAATGACTTGAGGTCTCCTCCTTTTATATGCAACGTTGAGGATGAGCTGGGGGTTTGAATGCTCGTTTAGCTTGTTCGCCGACCTTGACAATTTGTCCATAATATAAATAAATTCATATCTTCATTTGTAAATGTCGGAATGGGATGATCTTTAGATCAATCCTACACCTCTCAGAGAGAGGAATCCAAGAAAAATATCAGTTGTCATAAATAAGATGACCCATGTGAAGTTTGGCCCTAGTTGCCAATTTTAACACTCCCTCTCAGCTAGGGAGAACTCCATCTGCTAGTTGGTACTATCTCTGTCATCAATGCACTGCTCTGCTTTGCTCAACTATGAAGAGGAAGAAGTGATCGAGAATGTATCATACCGTTCTCTACTGAGCCGAAGTCAGTCCCAGATAAAAGAGAGTGTCTCATACCACTTTTACTGACCCGAAGTCAGTTCCAATTGATCCCAGATCAATATCGATCATCCTAGCATAGGGAATATGGTAGCACACGATGCATCCATCGGTAGTATAATGTGTTGTGGCCCCTATCCTCATTTCCCTACTCATTGGCCAAATGGGAGGTACTTCCCATGAGTCCGAGACTGCATGGGTAGGATGTCTCAGCAGGAGAAGGATGAACCATTCATCTTGCCTACATGTCGCCAAGGGGTATCACAGGGGAAAGGTTGAACCACTCACCCTATACACAACAAACCACTAGGGGAAGACTGAACCACTCACCCTATGGTTGCTCATCGCTCCAAGAAGTACCCCAAGCCCGCCGAAGCTCTCAGAGCTCAATGTCCATCTCATATAGGACCCTCATAAGAGGGTCTCTCCACGACTCCAAGTCATTCTTGGAAGGCCAAGAACTTGACCTTCCCCAGGGGCTTTGTCGGAATATCGACGACCTGCTCATTGGTTCCAATGTGATGGAGCCTTATTGCTCCTCGTTGTACCACGTCCCGGATAAAGTGGTACTTGATATCTACATGCTTGGAGTGATCATGAAACACGAGATTCTCTAATAATTGGATCCCACTCCAATTATCGCAGAGGATCATGGTGGTATCCAACACATGTCCAAACAACTCACTGAAGAGCTTCCTCAACCAGACAGCTTCACAAGAGGCCATACTAGCAGCTATGTATTCGACCTCGACTGTGCTCAAAGCAACTGATTTCTGCTTCCTACTCATCCAGGATATCGTAGCAGAACCCAAAGAGAAAAACATCCAGGAGTGCTCTTGCGATCCACCACACTGCCAGCCCAATCAACATCAAAATAACCATGCAGCCTCACATCTCCGATAATGTATCTCAGTCCATGAGTGATTGTGCCCCGAAGATATCTCAGAAGATTGTTGGCACCAATCCAATGTATATGATGAGGCTCAACCATATATTGGCTCAATGTGTTAACTGCAAAACATATGTCTGGATAGGAGTTCACCAAGAACATCAATGCTCTTATGAGTTGACTATATTCAAAAGCATTTCCCAATTCAGATCCGACAACACTACCACATAACTTCTTGAAGTTAAGTCCATCGGGGTAGTCACAGGCTTGTAGTCCACTATCCCAAATCTTTCCAGTATCTTCACAACATATTTTCCTTGAGATAGGAAAATTTCTCCTGGCTTTTACTAGACCTCCAACCCTAGGAAGTAATGCATCAGTCCTAGGTCCTTCATCTCAAATTCAAAAGCCAACTCCCTCATACATTTGTGAATGAGAGGGTGTGCACCTATCAGAAAGAGGTCGTCCACATAAAGTACCAGTATGAGAGGTTTATCATTTTCAACCATAAAGTAAAGGTTCGGATCAACTTCACTTCTAGTGAATCTCAACTTCATCAGATAGCTATCAATCCTCTCATACCAAGCCCCAGGTGCTTGCTTCAAGCCATAAAGAGCTTTCTTCAACCTACATACATGAGATTCTTGGTCATGGACCTCAAACCCCTCTGGTTGTTGCACATAGACTTCCTCTTTGATCGAACCATGCAAGAAAGCGATCTTGACATCCATCTGATGTAGGTTCCATTCTTGCGAGGCAGCATCTGCATCTAAGGGGACTAGTTGTCCATAAAATGTCACAATTTCCATGGTTGGCAACATAAAAAAGAAATCCATGGTCTAATATCGATTTATATTTCCCCACTACGGGTCAAAATCCAACTCTGGTTGGGCTTTCCCCAAGGTGACCATTTAAGGCCTTTTAATATGTATAGTTAGCCCCAAACATGGGGCTTTTAGTCTTCCAAAGTTAGATGAATAAATAGAAGATAAAATAAATCTTGGGGTTGCCAAGCAACTACATGGGTTAGAAATGCTATTATTATATACGTAATTAAGCAAGTCAATTACTTATTCATTGATTCATTTCATTCATCAATTCAATCAAAATGTAAATGTACATAATATTAATGTAATTTTACATAATATTAATGTACATTTACATATTCATTTTGAATAAGTACATATATTAAATGAATTCGTCCTTCCCTTAAACCCTTCCTACCTACGCGATTGGCTTTGTCCAGGTTGTCTATGCCGTTATCCCTTCAGATGCTTCCCTACCCCCTGACCAAGAAGATCAACCCCTCTTGCTTGGCCGTAGGTAATCCCTTAACCCCACAAAAAGCCATAGAGCGTGTTTGTGTACACTCCATTATATATGTGCATGTGGTAGCCATAGATCAGTGCCAATAGACGCTAGTTGGTGCTGTCGATTCGATATAGGTGGAGATGCCAGTGCTAGGATGAACGGTTTGGAACACAAAGATGCATTTCTTACGATCCACCTCATGATCATCAACAGACACAGGGTTTCATTATGCTATGAAGGGAATGCCAGTAAGGGAAGTGCGTGTGTCAGATAGTTATTTATTGATCTACTTGATTTATTAATACTGAATATCTTCTAAGATGGGCGCACCATTTGATACTATTTTCCATTGAATTGTATTCTGATGAGGCTGGCTGGAAGTAGCATCCAGAGGGGACTGATTTGTCTTCTGATGGTGAGAGGGGTGACCACGGACAAACAAATAACAGAATCACCCAATGGCCCAGAGGATAAAGCTGCCTCACATAGCTTATAGACTCTAGGAAGGGGTGGGGGGGCGACACCCAACTGACAGATTTTGCCCAGACACAATTTCCGCTTTGAGCAGATTATTTTAAACCTTCCCACCATTTTATATTTTTTTTCTCATAAATGTCTCATTAGGAGAGTTCGAGGAAATATCCCCCTCATTGCGGGGACTAAAAATGAATGTTTTTTACTCAATTTTTCCTTTTCAGAACTTTTATCTATAATTCGCGGGATGCAATCGATTGCTAGGTGGGGATACTATACTAGGATACTTGGCTTGGATTAGAGGATGGGCTGGAGACAGAAATTTCCAATCTAGTAATAAAGCCTTTTATAAGAAATAATAGCAAGAGGTAGGTGCACTAAAGAGAGAGAGGCATGCTTAGCTCAGCTAAGAAGGCCAGGGTAATCATCTAGTTGGACTAAATAGAACCACAAGTTGAAAGAATGGTGGAGACTGACTTTCACTTGGATTTCACTCTCTATGGCCTTAGGGCATGGAACTAAAGAAAGACCTTACAAGTGTTCATCGAACTTATTGGACTAAGCTTGTCTCTTAATAAGTCTTTCGTTCTATCACACTTATTGAATGAATGCTTAGGAGATACTGTTATTTCATCTTCTCAGGACGACATCAGAGTACCTCCTTACCTTGCTTGATTACTGCCCTCATTCTAGGAGATGGAGGGAGGAAGGAGTGTTCCCTACCCAACTAATTCATTCTGCAGGGAAGACTTTGTAGGTGGGATCATTGGAGGCACTGCCTTATTTAGTAATTCTTGACTCTCAACACTTCAGAGACACAGCTGGGCAAAACTGCTGGATGGATGATTGTCAAATAGGAGAGCCATGTTAGACGAATGGATAACAATTGATGACTCTTACTTGTATCACTAGACTTCTCTTGTTAGGCCGAGATACCTGATATGATTGATTAATGAAGACAGTCAACAATTGCCAGAAAATTTGTTTATTGATTGATACCACACATCTTCCGAGCGAGATAAGCATTGGATGGAGGAAAACCTCACAACTAGATGAGAGGAAGGATAGGGACTGTTGACCACTACTGGTCAACTACCCATGCAGTACCCCCCCTCTTTTTTTTTTTTTTTTTTTTTTTTGCAGAAAGGGGTTGCACCTGATCGACGTGTCGTGCCATCCACGGTCATCAGCAAGCTTGATCATTTTGATTGTAAACCCAGTTGCATGTATGAAATGTAAATAATCCTAAGCAAGTAGAGTCATGTAATGTAAATTCCTAGGTGGACCTAACTTTCTAATGATAATCTATGTCCCGGAAGGTTTTTCGTCTCACCGATCTACGATCGACAGAGTTTTCCTTCAACCTGACCCCAAAGCCGGGATGCATTTTGTTATTAGAACTTTAGGAGAATCCTAGTGTGTTAACCTGCTAGATCATAGTTGTGTCGCAGAACTGGGTGGTTTATGAGGGTCTATGTTAAAATGGGTTTGTCCCCTTAAGATGTAAATTGTAAAAGTCATGATGTAATGTGTCTTGAGGGTTGAAAATGTTAATCCCCTCATGCGTCTTAGGTCCTAGGTCTTAGGGGATTTTTTTTCAAAGGCTATGTTTGATTATCCATGATAAAAACAATAAAAAATAATATTTTAATTCGACGGATGAGATTAAGAGATGTCTTGATTCTCATCGACGGTCGAGATTGTTTTGTCATGGATCACTCAAACTAGCCGTTGGGATTTTTCCTTTAAGTAGGGTGCTAGGGGTCATTTGAGATCATCAATCTGATCTGTGAGTCTAAGACTGAAGAATCTCTCTTGTAAATCTGTTTTTGGTTAATAAAAGAAGACTTTGGGGTCCATATCTTGCTGGTGTTACTCTCTTGAAATGCTGTGAGATTGTTTAATTTTCTGCATATGTTATTTTCAGCCGTTAATAATTGCTTTTTGTAGAGTATTGTGAGCACAGGTATCTTGTTTCACTTACTAGGGTTTGGGTGCTGTTAGGGTTTCTAAAGTAATGGCAGGTATCTCCATTATTTCCTGAGATCTAGTAGCATTTTTGCCCTCTTTACTGATGGTTGTTTTGAGCTGTGCAGAAAACATCTTTTCTGAAGGAATTTTGTGGGCGTTTGGGGAAGTTCTCGGCTGAACCAGCCAACTCCCGCAAGCATTTTTTTTGCTGAGCCCAGTTGGATTTGATCCTGGGTCTATCATTCGGTTTATCTTTCTAATTTGCATGAGAGATTTTCTGAAGTTTTTCACAGTGAAAATCTGAAATCATTATTTCTTTAAATATTTTCTGTGCTTATTGATGAATCTGGCTGTTAAGGGGCCAAATCTGTAAATTAAATTAGCTGTTCTAGGGTTTTTAGGTTTGTTTTATGCAGATGTCTTTTTTTGGGTAATCTTTCATTTCAGGCTGCAGGGTTCTCTAAGTCTTTCAAACAAGTTCAGGTGAAATCGTGTGAGTTTCCATCTGCGTGGATGCCTTGCTGCCATCATCAGATCTCGCATGAGTGTGAAGCTGCAAAACGGTTTTGATTTTCTCGGCACAAAAACTGTGGGTATCAGGTGCGTTTCCTGCTTAAAACTTCTCTCCGTGCTGCATCGAACAACCTTCACAATTTGCCAGCACACAAAACGTAAGTAAATTTATGCATAAATTAGGCGTCATTTCCAGGTAAATCGATGTTCTGATTTGGTATAGCCCGGTTAAATCGTAACAGCTGATTTTCGTTTGGTTTCGTTTGCTTTAGCTGTTTAAATTGATTGTATTAGCGTAGAGTTAACTTCTGAAATCGTTTTGTTTAACTGATCACCCGCAAGAAATAAAGAAAACGTAAGTTAGATCTAATATACGCTGTAGAAATCAGGTATCAGTTCATGTGCAGGTTAGTCGATTTCTCTGGATTTGGCGTGGGCATCAGCGTGGGCGTCGGTAAGTTTTGCTACGGGCCAAGTAAGTGCATAAACTCTTCCTGCGTGGGTTTGCTTAGGCCGCAGTTCAGTTTTCATGCCCATTTCTCGATACGTGCAGCCAAACCCTCGATCTACTCCGCGTGCACCTACAAAATATATCACGTTTGTTTGTTTTAGAGCTGAATTCGTAGGTTAGCGCAGGCAGTTCATCGGTCTAAAACAGTGGCGCAACAGTGTTCAGCTGTTTCGCCTGCACGAAGAAGGGAAATTCATCGTTTTTCTTTCCCAATCGATACGTCGACCATCAACCTGCCAATATCCACGCACCTGCAGAAACATTCGGTTAGAAAAAAACATTTAAGATCCTTCCGCTATCGTTCAGCCCGCAGTCGAACCTCGAAACCGTCCGCATAAACCTGCATGTCATTTTCGTTTTTCTTGAAGCTGTATGTGTTAGCATGAGTTTAGGTTTCAAAGAAACCAAAATCGATTTCAAATCTGCTAGTCACTGTAAGTGTATTCATTCTTGTTTGATATGAGTTTGGAATGGTAGCGTAGGTTTGATAAAATTTCAAAATCGTGGAAGTTCCAGAGACACGGTAACGTGCAGGTTTTTTCCGTGAGCAACCAGGTAAGGGTATTCAAAAAAACCTTTGACGCTGAGCTGTTAATGCGTTTCTATTTTCAGTTTGGCGTAGGAACAATAACGTATAAGGGTTTTAGCGTTTTTGTGGTTGGTTTTGGGCACAGTCGTATAGCGTTGAATGTCAAAATCGATTTTGTATTTGGTTACGGGTATGCGTAGGTGTTGTTAGCCTTAGGTTTCAGTTTGTATGCATGCGTATGGTGCGCTGCCTGGTCGCTGCCCTCCGTCCATATCTGCGCAAACCTGCAAAATCGTAAGCCAAACCAATTTCGTTTTCCTTGTGAAGCTGTATGCGTAGATTGGATAGCGCAGGAAAGGTTTAAGATCGATTTTATTGGTATCGTTCAGGCTTTGGTCGAATGTCGATTTTATTGGTTACGGTTCAGTACGTATGCGTTACGTTTTGTTTGTTTTTTTTTTTTTTGGGTTAGTTTTACTTAGTTTGTTTTGTTTAGATTACGTTTAAGTTTTATTTTTATTCATGTTATGTTAGATATTTATTTTGTCAGGATTGAAATTTAAATAAAAGTTAAAAAAAAAAATAAATTTAAAAAGTTTTTGTTTTAGGTTTTCAATTAGGGTTTTTTTTATTTAGATTTTAAATTTTGATTTAAATAGATTTTATTATTATTTATTTATTTTTGTAAAAAAAATAAAATAAAAAAATAAATAAAATAAATAAATATTTTCATAGATTTAGATTTATTTATTTATATTTTTTTTGTCTAAAAAAATAAAAAAATAAATAAATTTTTTTTATCGTGGAAAGATTTTGCCAGTTAAGGTCTTAGCCTGGGTATCTCATCGCATTCTATTTTTGCTGAGGCTGAAATTTCGGGATTATTGTTTATCTGGCATGCTTGAATATAATATCTGGTTAATGTGCATCTTTCGAAGCTTATCTTTAGATTTGTCAGATCATCGTTAAAGAGATTGTTAATCGTTCGAAGTTATTTAATGATAAATGATTACTGTGCACAGTTTACATCTCTGCAGCATCTGGTTATCAATCGTTTAAACATTAACTCTACAAGGCACTGGTCCGTTAAATTAGATAAAATCTATCAAGTGCTTTATCCTTTCGTGTCTCCCAAACCAACTGGTTCGCAGTTGGTCGTCCTTCTCTTTTCAGGGTCTACCCCCCTTAGTCATGGGAGACAGGCTTAAACGGAGAGATCGGGGATCAGAGTGACAGCCCCCGGTTTGAGCGTTGTCGTGTCAATCTGCGCGACAACAGGGACGATACCCCATTAGGTTTATCCCAACCGTTAGTATTCTATTGGGACATGAGGAAGGAGTAACAACTAATCATAGACAAACAAAAGGTAATTGCCAGTAGCCACTAGTTGATGCAGTCGATCCAAGAGTCTTTGCACTCGATTATAGCTGCTAGTCAATGCCAAGAATCAATCTTGCTAGTTGATCCTAAGATTCATACACTCGATGCCGGTACTCAATTATTGTACTCAATCACTCGATACTAGATTTGATACAAGATAACTAGCCAAAGGTCCTTGCCTCGAAGAGTTCTTGCCTATTAGAGCTCATAGCAGACATACATCGACAATCTACCTCAAACCTAGAACCCCACAGAGAATACCTCAACCCTAGACCTCGAAGGAACCATATCCCTTGACCTCATGAAACTATAGAACCCCGAACTCACTAAGGAAGTGAGGCCCTCATGTTTCAGTCTAATCAACCTCAAGCGAGATGGGCTTATAAAAATGAATTAGGTAGGGCTTTAATCAAAGCATCTTGGATTGAATCTTGGATCAATGGGCACGTGAGATCAACAACTTTCCCAAAGTTCTTGTTCAAGCGACCGTAATCAATCCAAGCACAAAGGACTCACCACCATATTTTAGTAATTGATTCGTTATCGTATTTATGAGTGCCAAAAGCATCTATAGCCAAAACAGGAGATCAATCGATTCCTGTAGGATGGTTCTAGCACTAGATAGATCATGTGAGAAACACACATATTGGTGGAGATGAAATTGACACGACGATCTCTAAGTATATAAAAAGTGATAAATCGTGGGCGGGGTTGACCAACTTGCCTGCCCAGTTCTCTTCTTTGGTTGCGAAGTTTGACTCTCTCTCAAGGTGTTTGAGGGCAAGGCTGTAACCATAGTCTAGCCGAGCAAATGAGCATAGTCAACTCAGGCTCACCTTTGGGGTAAGGAGAAGCACTCGAAAGCTCATGAGACACCCTAGGTTTTGGTATAGCCCTTAAAATCATTGAACCAAATCTAGTGGTAAGTATGGTATCTAAGCCTGGATATAGTTAACTACTTAAGTGGTATCACAAGTCTTGCGATATCTAATATAATGCACTGCATAAACCCCCATACTTAAATTCAAGAAGAGTCAAGGGATCTCTACTTGAATGGTTCATGAGGCACAATACTTGCTAAGGTTTTGCAAATGGGGTAGCAAGCTAAGTGGGCTTGATTGTGGGGAAAATCTCCACAGTTAAGCGCGCTTGAGCCAGAGGAGATCTGGGATGGGTGACCTCCTGGGAAGTCCTGGTTACCGGGTGCAAGCCCCGGAAGTGATGATTGATGCTATGTGATTCGTTCTCCACATTTCACTAGTTTCAATCCCACTTCTTCACCCCTGTGAGCATCACCCGATGCAATGAGTGCTAAGTGAACTATTCAAAAAATCATGAGAAATTAGTCAGTTACGACTACCTCTCATGGAAACGGTCATACGTGAATGACTTACTTAACGCAGTTGAATCCCAAAATGATATATAATATAATGCACTGCGTAAACCCCCATACTAAAATAAAGTAAAATCTCAGTTCACTCTAATCCGTCCAGGCCCATCTGGTACAATTAGCATATGTAATAAGTACTAAGTATCCACAACCATCTAATGACATTGTCCAACCAAAGAGCCATGCCATTGATCAATATAACAAGCCATTGATAAGCAGGTCATGCCTGGGATCACTATGTGTAGTAAGAGCTTCTGTGAGCCACATCATGCTTTTGGCCGACGTACCGATTGTGGTAGCAGCTCAATAGGTCTATCATAGTTTTAATCAGTTTCATCCTCTTGCTAGGGCTATAATCGTTAGCGTCAAGCCTCCTAAAATCTAGAGCATTTGTACCAATCGCATGAAGCACAAATTGCTCTTATGTAGGTGCAAGCCTATTCATATCATAGTCTGGTAGCCTAGTCACTAGAAGCATATCTAGCTCCAACTTTGCACCTGATTGAAAAAAAAGTTCATTTGGAAAAGAATCATGATAGCTAGATTCAAAATGCACTAATCTTTCATATCAACTAATAGTTAACCTACAAATGTAACCCCAAACTTAAGATGTGATAAGTGATAGGCATGATGATAGCCCCAAACCAATGCTAGTAGCATGTGACATGCATACAGTATATGGGAGTTCACACGAGGTTAATCGCGATGATGTAAGCTACACCTGGTATAGGACTATCATATAGAGAACCCTTACACATATACAAGACAACAGAGAAATAAATGGAAGTCCTTGAGCTAAACTATGATGTACGGGTGGGTAAGCTATTGGTGAATCTGCTCGCTCTTCTGTTGGTTATGAAACAACAGGCTCATTTCCAAGTGGATATGGACCTAGAACTGAAACCGTTGGATCGATCTAATCAATTGGATCTGGTGGATCATCATTCTTAGCAGCACGCTTTTCAGGGCCTTTAAGAATGCCAGTTGCTGAGCTGTTCGGACAACGCACTACGACCTTTTTGGTCCCGTGCATGCTACTTCCTAGGTATCCATTAGTCTCTTCATCTCGATCATGAACATCAGACCCAAGGGCATATTAATCACAAGCATCAACATCTTCGTAAGAGATTGTCGTGGAATAGGCACTAGTAGTAGCAACCATCTAGGCACGGGCATTATTAGTAGCCAATTAAGGGCACATGAGCGTTAGCCAAGGTCCAATGAAAATATTCCCATATCTGGACCTTGCTCAACTAGAAAGTGGGCTCTCCCATAGCTGTTGGTGTTTCTTACCTTGTTGGTGGTGGTTCTAGGTCAACAGGTGCTTTTGTTGTTTGGCAATCAGAATCAGTGGCTACTGTTGTTAGTGCCCTTGCCTTTGAGACTAGTTTCTGTGCCTTTTTTGTCTATGCCTTTGCTGTTGGATCAGATGAAGAGAAAGAATTTGTTGATTATACAATGCACCTTGATAATGATGATCTGAATTTGATTAGTATCTTCACTTGATGGAATCAACCCAACAACAACGACTCCATACCTTTATATCACAGTTGAATAGAAGTGCATCGCAAGATCTCTTCTATGCAAGGCCCTGGGGGAGTCACCTTTGGGAAAGCCCCAGATCCCCTTTCTCTGATAGAGAGTAGTTAATGACCTTAATGCTATTTCAATTACAGAGGGTTTAGTCCATTAGATTAGATTTAGGAAGAGACATAAGATATTAGTAGCCTTATATAGTCTAGTTAATCACTTTATTATATTTAGGATATCTAGTCTAGTTATTTATTGTCTTCTATTTAGGGTTAGGAACTCAGGATTGCCTTAGGTCTTGTTTACTAATTATAGCTACTTCTTTAGGGAATAACTCCTTTAGGGATTTATAGAGAAATATAATGATATCATATTATCTATTATGACCTCTTACTATTTAGAATAGAAATTAGAATTAGCTCCTGGATAATAAGTAGTTATCCAGAATCCAGTAGAGGAATAATAATAATGATGTTGTATGTAGTAGGAATGAAATTGCTCAACTAACAGGAGAGGATGCCCCCAACAGGGCTCGACTAATAGGAGAGGAAAAGACGCATCTCAGAAGCTTTTTAGAATTTACAAGGATGAAGTTGGCTGGATGGTCGATTCGGCCAGGACCTATTTATAAATACCTTGCTCTCCCAATTGTTGGATGAAATTGATGGGATGGATGGCTTGGGTAAATTCGATTATGGGAATGAGATGGGATAGGTCTACACTCCCTAATTTGTTGTTGTCTTGGAGAAGCAACTCGTGGTGATTCTTAAGTACCCCTACACAGGTATAGATTCTCATGCTGACAATGAGCTGTCAAACACTCTAGGAGAGGGTTGGGGTCCTATGGGTGAGTACTCATTTTGTACCTTAAATATTTTCATAGGTGTATCTGGTTTGGCTTTGTGTTTTCTTTGACTATGATGGGTATGAGATACTGATGACCTTAACTTGCTTTGTGTAGATGTAGGACCAGTGGGACCAGTAGGCTTAGACATAACGGTAGTGACACTGGTAGCAGAAGGGTTGCAATGATGCCACCATGATGACGAGGTAGGGTTTTCCATCCCCTGAGTTGGATAGGAGGTAGAGTTGTTATAGTATCTAAAGTGATAGTTGGATGTGGTTCTTCAGGTACTCGCTAAGCAAGTTTGGCAGGACTAAGTAACAAGATTACAGATGCCCGCACTGGGATCCCTAGAGAGTGGAGTTCGATCACGAGGGAGGGCCATGATGGCTGGTTAAGTCACGTATGATCAAGCCAGAGACACAGCTGCAAGAGATACTGGTGCTCTACTGGTCGAGGACATAGATCCCTTAGCTAGAATTCCCCCCATAGGAGTGAGGGGTTCTATTTATGGGTTAGATTCCCTCCTTTTTTTCCATAAGCTTTTGATGTATATGCAGCCCGATGGGGGAAAGACAAATCTTTTTGGAACGATTCAAATTTCTATTGCATGGTTTGGTGCACCTTTATCTGGATGAAATGTTTGTGTGATTCATTTCATTTGTACATGTATCTATGTTGTTTACAATGTGATGATTGTATGCGTAATGAGATGCCATGTTTTTGCTTTCAACATGTGATTTTGTTAATTTTAGGTATGTTGTATGCTTAGAGCAATTTACTTCAATTTTCTTATTAGCTCAATGTCAATATCCAGATTAGCAATCACATCAGCATGATAGTAAAATGCAGATAGAACATAAACATAAACAGTAGAAGGCAAGCCAAGACAAGAGGACAGAAGATGTGGCACCAGCCAGGGACAAACCCCAATGTGGGGAAACCCTTGATCAAATCTTCTTATAATCTTCAATAGTTCAGCAGAAAGAGAGAGATAGTACAAATATACAAAACTGATATTTATGATAGCAGCAGTAAGGTCTTGACCAGAGAAGTTAATGCTGGTCAAACATGGCAGAATTCTACTTCTAGGTAGCTTGATCAAACCTAGGCAACTTTGGCTTTCAACTGTAAATACAATCAACCCAAACACTGCTCATAAATCTGATTTCATTCTGCAGTAGATACTTGATCTGATTTGGACACTTGAATAAGTCCTCCCTATGAAACTGTGGCACATCCTTGTCTGCCCTTAGCAGTCCTTGCTATGGTGCTATGGCCTGCGGCCTAGCACATAGCAACCCCTGTAGCAAACGTGTCCCAAATGGTGTCCATTCATCATTAACGCAACAACATTTAGCCTATCGAAATGTCAACACTTGAACTTGCTGTAATGCTGCAATTCTGGGACTGGTTAGGGTACTAACCACAGTCCCTAACAACCCATCAAACTGGCCCAGAATTGCTCCTAATGGCTGCGGTTGTCCTCCAATAGGGTGCTGCCCTCCACGCTGCCCCTTTGGGGCAGTTTCAAGCCCAACGCTTATACTTATCTCCCTAACACAGCTGCTGCACCCAAACAGTCCCAAACTACAGTGATGACTTCTTCATAAACTCGGCCTAGCTAACAGCATTTTCCAGCACCCAAACACATTCATATTTAGCCCTGTCTAACCTTGTGACTGCGGCTTCCAAGCACACCTAAACCATGCCCTAGAACAACATTATTTTCCATGTTGTCACTGAGATTTCCATGCTGCTCTTTCTATGCTCCTTCATGCTGTTATAGAGATCCTTCTTGCTGCGGCTAGGGTTCTCTTGTGATAGCAGATAAGGCTTCTTTGTGACTGCGGATTAGGGCCTCTACTTGGCTGCAAGTTATGGCTTCTTTAGCTGCGGGATAGAGCTCCTTTTGACAACGGATCAAAGCCTACTTGATTGCGTACTAGAACCTATCTTTGTTGAGGCTTAGAGCCTTTACTGACTATGTCTAAGAGCCTTTCCTTGACTGCGGTTATGTCTCCTTCAAGACTGCAGATTAGGGCTCCTCCTAGATGCATATGAGATCCTCTTTGGACAACGGATTAAGGCTTCCCTTTTACAGCGGATAAGGGCTCCCTCTTGATGCGGATTAGAGCCTCCTCTGCTGCGTATAAGAGCTCCTTAGATCTGCAGCCGGATCTCCTTCAAGACTGCGGCTAGGGCTTCTCCCTTCAATTGCGGCTAGGGCTTCTTCATGAGGACTGCGGCTAGGGCTTCTCTTTCTAGACCTCTCTTGCCACCAAACCCAAAAGAGTGGAGAGAGATCATGAGAGAAGTGTGTGAGTGACAAATGACTTGAGACCTATTCTATTTATAATGCCACGTTGAGGTTGAGCCGGGGGTAATTTGGTTGCTGGCCGACCTTGAAAAATTGTCAATAATACAAATAAATTCATATCTTCATAAATACATGTCGGAATCCGATGATCTTTAGATCACTCCTACACCTCTCGGAGAGAGGAATCCAAGAAAAATATCAGCTTCCATAAATAAAATGACCCACATGGAGTTTGGCCCTAGTTGCCAATTTTAACACTCCCTCTCAATTGGGGTGAATTCCATTTGCTAATTCATCTGCCAATCTGTACTATCTTTGCCATCAGTGCAATGCCCTGCACTACTCTGCTATGTTGAAATATGAAGAAGAAGAAGTGATCGAGAGTGTATCATACCATTCTCTACTGACCCAAAGTTAGTCCCATGAAGAGAGTGCCTCATACCACTCTTATTAATGTGAAATCAGTTCCAAATAGAGAGTGTCTCATACCATTCTTACTGATCCGAAATCAGTTCCATTGATCCCAGAACAATATCATCCTAGCATAGGGAGTACGGTAGTACACGATGTGTCCATCGATAGTACTATGGTCCCTATCCTCATTTCCCTATGCATTCGCCAGATGAGAGGTACTTCCCATGAGTCCCAGACTGCATGAGTAGGATGTCTCAGCAGGAGATGGATGAACCACACATCTTGCCTACATGTCGCCATGGGGTATCCCATGGGAAGGCTGAACCACTCACCTTATCTTGGTAGGAGAAGGATGAACCACTCATCCTGCCTATATAGCAAACAACTAGGGAAGGCTGAACCACTCACCCTATGTTTTCTCATTGCTCCAAGAAGTACCCCAAGCCCCTAGGAGCTCCTAGAGCTCAATATCCATATCATATAGGATCCTCAGGAGAAGGATTCTCCACAACTCCTAGTCGTTCTCGGAAATTCAAGAATTTGACCTTTCCCAGGGGCTTCATCAAAATATTGGCGACCTACACATCACTCCCAATGTGATGGAGCCTTATTGCTCCTCGCTGTACCATATCCGGGATAAAGTGGTACCTGATATCTATGTGCTTGGAGCAATCATGAAACACAAGATTCTTCGATAATTGAATCCCACTATAGTTGTCATAGAGGGTCATGGTGGTATCCAGCACATGTCCAGACAACTCATTGAAGAGCTTCTCCAACTAGACAACTTCACACGAGGCTATACTCATAGTTATATATCCGGCCTCAGCAATGCTCAAAGCCACTGATTTTTGCTTGTTGCTCATTGAGGATATCGAAGCAGAACCCAAAGAGAACCATCACTCAGAAGTGCTTTTGCGATCCTCCACACTGCTTGCCCAATCAGCATTAGAGTAACCATGCAACCTCACATCTCCGACAGTGTATCTTAGTACATGAGTGATTGTACCCCGAAGATATCTCAGAAGATTCTTGGCACCAATCCAATGTGAGTGATGAGGCTCAACCATATATTGGTTCAACATGCTACTTGCAAAACATATATCTGGACGGGAGTTCACCAAGAACATCAATGCTACTATGAGTTGATGATACTCAAAGGCATTTCCCAATTCAGGTTCAGCAACACTACCACATAACTTCTTAAAGTTAAGCTCCATCGCAGTAGTCACAGGCTTGCAATTCATCTTTCCAAATTCGGAATCCAACTCCCTCTTACTTTTGTAAATGAGAGGGTTTGCACCTGTCAGAGGTCATTCATATAAAGCACCATTATGATAGGTCTATCATCTTCAACCTTAAAAGTAAATGTTCAGATTGATTTCACTCCAAGTGAATCCCAACTTCATCAGATATCTGTCAATCCTTTCAAACCAAGCCCGAAGTGCTTGCTTCAACTCATAGAGAGCTTTCTTTAACCTGTATATATGAGATTCCCGGTCATGAACTTCAAACCCCTTAGGTTGTTCCACATCTATGGTCTTGCTATACCTTGAGGGGAATGGGTCCCCTTGTAAGTTTTCCTTCGGTACATCTCGGATATGTACCTTCATGCTCTTCTTTGAATTCAGGCATCCCTGTCACCATCTATCTCACATCGGGAAGAGCCTTGCAATGAAGATGGGAAAACCTTCTGTGCCATAGATCAGATTGTAGAGATGTGTCGCAAGACATGGCTCCCAATGGACTTGCTGCAACTTGATACAAAGTGCCAACCCTGAACCCAAGAGTAAAAGCATGTTAAAAATCCTTTTCCAAACACGTATCTTTCCATCGATGAATGCCACCTTGTAACCTTTGTT
>APFE031398682.1:0-32091 GCA_000404065.3 Pinus taeda
TAATGTTTCTATGATTGCACAAATAGGAGTCGCCAATTTTAAACCCTGCCGTCTGTGATTCCTGGAAGGATCTGTGTTGAAAACATGGACGGCACATTTTTCTAATTAAATTTTGTATTAATTAGAAGATTCGTATGGAAATCTTGTCCGGCACGAAATTTGTACACAAATTTTATTGCTACTTTTTGGAGTCTGTCATTCAAAGGGAAAGTTGATGAGACATTAATTCACATTAAAACATATTAATCAGATTTTATAGCAATTGGTACCCTCTACCCTTAACAACCTGGAATCTCAAATTTGCAGAAACAACCACCAGAATCAGATCGAGATCATAGCAGTCTAGCGGCCCTGAGATCATTAAATATTTTTGACTTATTTTTGAGGGAAAAAAAATAATAATTATAGTTCCATGAATATAGGTTTATTCAAATGAAATGCTGGCATTTCTGGGATGAAAAGGTGCCTACAATTATTTGAGTAAACCTATAAACGGATACATCAAAATATTATTATATAAAAAATGTTTTTTTTCTTTTCCTTTATAAATTCATAACTCTTTTTTTATTAGTTTAACTATTATAATTTGTGTTAAAGTATTATTAAATGTTAAATTTTTTAAAAAGATGTTGTGATAAATTGAATATGGATGATTACAATTTGACATAGTTTCCATTTCATATAACTTAGCAATCAATAGTATGATTCTATATGTATTCTCTAAATAAAATATAGAGCTATATTTTACAATAATAGTAAAAAATACCAAACGTCTTGAAAATTATAAACTTACAATATGGAGTGAAATCTTCCCAAAAGTTATAAAGTTAAACTTCCTCAAGTAGAGGAATCTAGAAAGTGGTAATGATTGCATTCCAATACTTTCCTGCTCCACCAAGAGGAAAATAAGAGTGTCAATCCATCCAACATGGGCCATAAAATATCATTTGAAAATGCTTATGTAGTTCTGAAATATGTATATTCAGGCATCCTTATTCTTTGGAAAATAATTAATTGAATTTCTAACTCATGTTATTGGGTTTTAAGCATCAACTTCAACTTTTTTAAGAGAAGGAAAAAAAAAACCCCCAAAACTTATATAATTTTTTCTTTTTAATTAATTTTTAAAAATAGACAAGTCTTCATTATGAGTCTTCATTGTAGTTTCTTAAATATAATCATTCAAAGTTTATTTATGTATTTGGTTTCCTAAGTTCCACTTATCTAGGGATCTAGGCTTATTTCATTTTATTTCCGTTCACAATTATTCACCCTACAAAACCATAAAGCTAAGGGTAGGCAAGCATTTTTAAGTTTCTAAGATATTGATTCTTTAGTGAATTTTTCAACAGGATCACGGTCTGTTCTTTTATAGATATATGATTTATTCATATTTCTTCTCTCACTTTTCTCTAATAATCATCATTAGTTATCATCCTCCACAAAATTTTGGTTGCAAGTGTCAAGAAAGGGTTCTTGAACCCCAAAGCTCTACCAAATTACCAATGTCATCTTTTTCTCAATATTTTATTTTTAATTTCACCAATGTCAATTTTTTCTCAATATTTTATTTAAAAAAAAATTAAAAAAACTTCATTGTATTAATTATTGATTTTGGAACAAATACATATAAATCTAGCATACAAGAATGCACCCAAGAACAACCTTGAATAATCTTGTGTTTCATAACAAAAACTAAAAAATCTTCCACATTCTATTAATTATTGTCTTTGAAACAAATCTCACAAAAACTTAGTATACAAGATTGGAGTTATTATGTCATTGAGCAAAAAGGAAAGGCTTCAACCCAGTTGCAGATAATGTGAATTTCTTCTGATTAATATGGAGTTGATTATGTGTCCCTTTTAAAATATAAACACATATTCTTTAAATTAAAATTAATGTCCACTAAAAAAATAATATATATTGATTATGCAATCCCATTCTAACTTTTCTTGTTTTGTTGGTTGTTGACATTAGTAAAAATATGAGCATATATGTGTATATATGAACATTTCAATTTGTAAACAAAAGTAATTGAAAGTAAAAAATTCAATTCCTTCCTTATAACAATGATCACATAGATATTTATAAAATTAGTATGTGACATTTAAAAAATATTAATAGTAATTAAAAAATTCAATGTAAATCATAAATAAAATATCTCAATATATAAAATAAAGTAATATTGAGATGTATTTTAAAAAAATTAATATATAAAAAATGTTTTAATGTGGATAATGCAATCCATAAATAAAATATCTCAATGCTCATGTTAACTAAATTATTTCAATATCAACAATCTACATATTATATATGGTTTAAAATATTAATAATAATTACACCGTAAGGCGTTCCGATTTAAGAACAACTCCCCTAGTTATAGACAATTGAATATTTGTGTGTCGTGTCGGATAAACTAAATAGTAATAGTTAGGAAAAAAAAACTTTATACAATTAACACTAATAGTTAGGGGGAAAATTATATATAGCCCTTCCTCCCTCAGGCACAAATCGTCGGCAGTAATAGTTACGAAAAAAATTGCATAGATCCCTTCCTCCATCACGCGCAAATAGTCAACTATGTAGGGGCAAAGCCAAGTTGTGGAAATAGCATTGCACAAAGTGCCTCCTCTGTTAGTTGTGAGTGCCCTTGGATTCTAATAAGGTCATTATGGATTTGACCACCAAGCGGAGTTTTGCACGGATGAAATGGGATTATGCGGGGGAAGACGAAGGCACAAATGTGTGAGTAGTGGAAACATAACCTATTGGTTATTAGTTAGGGCCATGTCGCCTCCTAGAGTTAACCTCCATTTGTTTTTAGTCACCATACATGTGTTAATTTTCTTTGTTCGGTGCTTCTTCCAACAAATTTCTTGCTTTGTTCTGTGGCAATTCATGGAAAGACACTTCGTTCTCCTCTTTCAAGTTAGGACCATTCACTATATTTTTAATGGTTATTCTTTTCGTGTCACTCAGAGAAGGAAACATCTCTGCTTACTAGTATTTCACAATTTTAATGTATTTATGACATGTTCTAGAAATCCTTATGAAAATTTGAATAAATCTAGTGACACACTATTTTTATAATTAGATGAATGCATTATAATAGAGTTTATTTTGAATTCCACATATGTATTCTTAATTTCTAGTGAGATATTTTAGAAAGGAATAGAATATTTTTTGTTTTTAATATTTATCCAGTATACTCTAGCAATTTACAAACCTAAAATTATGAAGATAGGCAATTAGCCTTGTTCGCTTCCAGTTTTAGAAATTCTATTCATAGGTAGACAGTGAAGAAATGCCTAAGATAGGTTTCCCCTAAAGCGTATCATGTAAATTCCTTTAAAGGATTTTACTCATTGTCTTTCTTCATCGTTTTTTTTTCTATGAGCATGCTGCAAGTGACCCTAACTTTACATTGTTGACATCAGGTATCACTAGGGTAGAACTAGAAGTCTTTAAATAGTGCCTCTAACAATTACTTTGTCTGTAAATTGGGGTTGGTTGTAACATGTTTTTTGAGCTTTCATTTTCCCTAACAATTAATAGGAAACAATGCCCTCATATTGACACTTTGTCTCCAAATGCCCAACGTGGATAGACATTATTCTTTGCAACATATTTGTACGAAAACATATATTTCCATGCTTTAGGTTTCAATGCCCCAAGGCTATCTTTTCTTCCCAAGTAGCGTGCAAACTTCCTACAACCAACACATTGACCAAGAACCAATTTGGAGTTGTGAATGTTAGCTCAATATTTTGTAAAAGTCAAATTTGAAGAAGTGAATCCAAATGAATCAATTCCCTTGATGTGTTGAGAAAAGACTTCAAATATGCTATATAAACCCATCCCAGGAGAATAATGACACATAACTTATGTCATGTTACTCCAATAAGTTGGAAACATGTCTCCTTTGAAAAAATCTGTTGTTTTTTGTATTAAATATGCCTTAGACTAGGTCTGCAGAGATGGCACAATGTGAGATAATAAAGAGTGAAACCTTCTTAATATTATACAAAACAAATCATGGCATTCTAGTCACCCCTCTCCCAATTCTTTCTTTACGTCTTTTCTAATTGCAGGTAGAGATGTCGTGGGAAAATATCAAGTGATAACAAATCCAACTTTAGCAAAGAAAAAGCTTAGTAAACTTCCACTTGATACAAGGTCCTAGGAATTCACTCTTATTTGACTGTAGAAAATTATAAATAGAGGTTGTATTTGTACCATTGATGGCAGCCTTGTCAAATATTAGAAACTCATCTTTACATCTCGTACATAAAAAATTCTTGACCTCCTCATCAGTCTTTGGCTCCTATGACCCAAACTGGTTGCAAAGGGAAGCCAATATCTCGAAATATGTATCCTGTACTTGTTATAAAGCTTAGTCAGATGATTGTAATTTTATTGTAATTTGACTTTAGTCTAAATCTTAACAGAACATAGGATAGCATGATCCTATCGAGTGGAAATTATTTTCTACCTTCAATCTCCTTTGTCTCATCCTACCGCCTCTTTTGAGGTATACTTCCCCTTCCTTTAACAGAAATCGATACATTAGAAAAATAGAAGTGAGGAGTTCCTAGAATCAAGGGGTTACTTAGGTATCATCCAGTATATGTTTATAAATTAGATCTTATATATAAAAAGGAAACCTTACAGTATACAATTATATCATCTTCTTATTATAATCTCATATAAATAATATAAGGTCTTATATAGACTATAGTATAGAAGAATCATGTAGATCACAATGGACAACAATTAGGTACATTACCAATCGTTAAATCTAATCTGTACTCATAATTTGCAAGTTTCATTTTCATGAAAATATTCTTCCCCTTCAGAATTTTCGAAGGAAGAACTTCATTTTTCTTTCATGTGTCGGCATTGCTAAAGGTATGCCTCTTCCAGAGCCAATTCTCTATTAATCTCTTCTTTCCTTTCTAATATTCTAGTGAGGAAGAAAATATCAAAGAGGAATATGCTCACCTGTTGTTGTAAACATGTCCTTAGGCTCGTCATTCATGCAACATTAACATTATTACTATCTTTCATTAACAATATTACTATGGATTTTGTTCATGAATAAATAGAAAGTTAATGGGATTACCACCTTAAAATTACAGTCAAGTCTTGTGTGATTAACAAGAACGAAAATTTTTAAATCAAGGCAACGAGGGAAAGCTAACTTCCTGCGATGATTCATCCCTAATTACGTTGAGTTTACAAAAGGATTCACTCAATTGCTTAAGAAAGGGGTTCCCTTCCATTGGGATAACACAACTCAGAGAGAGTTTGATGTCGTGAAATATGTACTGGTTCGGGCATCTCTATTATACTCCCTGATTTCCAACATGATTATTTCTTGTATCTCGTTGTTGCCATTTATACTATAGCAATGGTATTTGTCCAAGAAGACTATGTAGGGATATAAAATCCCATATATTATTTGAGTTGGAATCTCAATGATATCAAGATTAGGTATAACCATGTAAAAAAATTGGCTTTGGCAGTTGTTTAAGCCATCCAAAGGTTCTTCCATTATAACTTGCTCCAGAAAACTACAGTTGTTTCATATTGAGACCCTATGACATACATTTTGTGATGTCAATTGGGGGGGGGGGGGGGAATACTCTAAATGGATTGTCATCCTGCAAGAGTTCTACCTGGAAGTCAGAATATCCAAGTCAAAGAAATCCTCGGTTTTCATTGAGCTTATGTGTGACCTTCCTTCCCTTGATTTTGAATCGAAATTTGATGATTATATCTCTGATGGTCGTTTTTTTTGACTTCATCATCTAACTCATTTTATGGAGAAATTATGATTTATATCTAGACCCATACTTTCTGGTCTGATACCTCTCACTCCAAGCAGTGACGTATTTGATACTAAGCCAAGCATTACATCATCATTAGAACATTCTTTATCAACACGGTATTGATATTATTCTATGAAGGTTCCTCATGCATGAGGATGTCGAGAAAGTCCTTAATGAATGCTACTTGGGGGCATGCGGTGGTCATTTATCTGGTTATGCTACCACGCAGAAGATCTTATGCACTGGTTACTTTTGGCCTGCCATTTTTCGAGACTGTATTTTCATTGTCCAGAAATGTCATGCATGCCAAATTTATAATCATAAGACCTATTCTCTGCTTGCTCCATTACATCCCATTATCGTCATTGGACCTCTTACAAAATGGGGTATCAACTTCATGACATGTAACCCTCACTCGAATGCGGTGCATGGTTATATCATTCTTATAGTAGATTATTTTACTAAATAGGCGAAGGTGGTGCCTACATTTAACAACATTGGCAAAACGGTTGCATATTTATTTTTCAATCACGTCATCGCATGGTTTGTTGTTCCATAAGCCATAGTTACAGATCACGGAAAGAATTTTTGGAATCATATGATGACCAAACTAACTACTAAGTTGGGGTTTTCCCTTGAAAGTTCCACTCCCTACTATCCTCAGGTTAATGGACAAGTTGAGGTATCAATAAATTTCTCAAAACTATTCTTCAATATATAATAGGGGTCCATAAATTGGACTGGAATTTTCCCCTTTATGTTTCCTTGTGGGCATATCAAACCTCAGTGAGGACTTCTACTGGATTTCCACCCTTTTAGTTGGTTTATGGTCTGGAATAAATCCTTCTAATCAAATGTGAGATTTCGTCATTGAAAGTAGTTGTTGAACTTCTTCCTACACTTCTGTAGAAGAGGAACATCTTTTACATCTGACTTGATTAGATGAGACACGATGTGATGCCATTATAGCTAATAAATCTCATAGAAGATGTATCATTGTACAATACGATAAAAGTGTCAAGCTTTGTGTCTTCTCATAAGGAGACCTTGTTCTTTTATATGACCAAGAACCAGATAAGTTAGGATCAAGAAAGTTCCAACCTATGTGGTCAAGTCCATATATTGTCAAGCATGTCCTTACAAAAGGGGCTTATGAGTTAGTCGATGTTTATGGAATTCCACTAGTGCAACCTAAGAATGGGTTGTACCTAAAGAAGTACTATGTTTGATCTCATGCATAGTAACATTGTGTACATACTTTCTATAGGTGTGTTGTGTGTGTTTGCGGTGTGTCTCTTTAGAGTTTCCTAATATTTCTGTTGATTCCTTTTACAATTTGTTTACAAATGTCGGCATCCCTTAAATCACATTTTGACTATGCCGATGGTGCTAGTTGTAGCAATTGGAACCTATCCTCCACAACATGGGCTACCTTTGATCCAAATGGCAAGTTAGTGAGTCTACAAGGTATTTGTATTAGCCACTTTACCAACATCATCACTAAGTATAGCGTAGTGGTCAAGCTACTTTCTGATTCTATTTCACATGGTATCCGTCATTTAGTCATAAAACTTGACTCACAGCTCATGGTACTACAACTTGCTAATGTTTATTTGGTTAGAAGTCCTACCATATTGCGTATGTTTTTAAGGGTTTACCTTCTATAAAGACATTTTTATTTCATACAATATGAACACATTTCTAGAAATCCAAATACATTGATAGATGCACTTGCTAATCATGTTTTAGATAGACATTTGCGAAGAATGTAAATAAATTTCAATACGCATCATATCAATGAAAACACAATAGGAACATAACTACATGCAAATATCTAGGAAGACTAATCAAATTGCTCATGATCACAAGCCACTTCACGAGCTATATTGTGCAGTAGCTGACCAATATGGAGAGGAAATCAGATGTTGTGTTGTTTATTTTGCATCAGAATCTGGTTGATCATGGTCTCATCTATCTCGTGTATCAACCCCTCCATGTGGCACTCCACCTCTATTAGGATATCAACTATATTTAGATCCCGCAGTGCATCCCTTCCTACTGCAACAACATGTATTGGTTATAATTCTTCTTGTGGTTGTTCTCCTGCACGATCGAGATATGAAGCAACTATTGGTTGATTGGCTGAATATTTGCATGAAGAAATCAATAGTTTAAGCTCAAACATCAAAAATAGAAAATAAAAAAAATTGCAAAACTTTGAAAAATTCAAATGGTTGAAATATCTTACCTATAACATCCCATCACTCACCCTCAAGAAGCATGAGCTCAGGGCCATCATGGAAATCCATCCTGGATATGGATAATCATTGACCATAATGAACTGTCTATGCGACCATCCAAACAAGGCTAGTGAGACACTAATCGTCGACGAACCTTCATGTTAGGACATATGATCTATCCACCTCCTCATCCATGGTACCCTTAGATCCATGGGCTCAAGAGTAATCTGACGAGGATGCGTTATCCTCCACAATTTTCTAGGTCGATGAGGAGATCGACAGAGGTAAACACAGACCAAGCTTTCAGTTTGGTAGCTAGCCCTACCAAACCATAGAGGGCCCTCTCTATGAAATCACAACCAAAGAATCAACTGGAATGTAAAAGGATTTTAGTCTAGGTATGTTTAACTCAGGTAGGTTTTGAAAATTTATGGTTTTGGTATTAGGAGAAAAAGCAGGTAGCTAGGTTAGAGGATCAAAGGGTTATAATAGCAAAGATATGGAGGATCAAGGTAGCATTAATTTTGTGATGGATCTTAGGGTTTGCCAGTGTAGTGTAGTGTTTAGAAGAAGAAAAATGTCTTAATGAGCATGAAACATGAATTCATTAAGCAAGAAAGAAAGTAATAATGATATTTCCATCAAAGCAGAGCTTTATGCAAAGAATTTTGTTTATAGATTGTAAGGAAAACCATTGAAGAATTGATGAATGGAAAGAGGAGATGAATATATTTCCTATAAAGCTATTACATAGAAAAAAAAATGTCACAAACTTATTGCACATGAATTCCTAGATAATAGTTGCAAGCTGCATCCTTTGATTTCCAGAAAATGTCCAAGTACAAGCTACAATAGTTGTCCCCTCTGATGTCCAACCAGTTCTATGAATGCGAAAATGATACATAAAGACCAAAACAACATATCTCCACTCTTAGGGCTCAAATCCATGACTTTTGGAGTTGTTCCCCAAAGGTCTCAACCAAAACCCTAATGACTAGGGAGGTTAACAAACTCTCCCTCAATTTGAGACACTGTTTCATTTGACCCAAAACAAGTGAAATTTGCATGCATCTACCTAATTTGAAATTCATCTAGAATAATAACACCTCAATTACATAATTACCTTCTCAATTACATCATTTACATAGGTAAAAAGTCAAACTACGTCAAACTGATGAAGAAAATCAGCCTCCTTGAAAAAGCGCAGCGTGGTTGAGGAAAAGCACAGCGTCAGATTTCATGCCACTTTTGGAGGCCTTCTTGAACTCCAAATTGAGCTCATGATAGCTCATTGGAAATATCTCTCTATATATTTATCCATAGATCCCTCACAAACTGAAAATTATTGAGTATATATCCTAAAAAGTGACTTCTCCCAATACTGGTCAAAAAGTGTAGCGTGGCCTCCAAAAACAGGGTAGAAAGGTGTTTTTAGGTTGTTTTTGGCCATTTTCACCTCGTAAAAGTTGATGAATTTGGATTCCAAGTGTCAAAATTTGATGTAGGGTCAAAATATATCCAACCATGTAGAATTTTTTCCATTTTTAGCTCTTCATAAAAAGCACAGCATGGCCCACGGTACGCTTTTGGCAGGGAGACTGTGCCAAAAATTACCAAATTTCTATGAAACTATGGCTGAAAGGTGGAGAGATATATCTTTAAAAATAAATAATTTTGAACATATGAAAGACTTTTTTTTTGGATTTTTTTGAACCATAACCTCCTCCTGTTTACCAATATTCATCTCTGATTGGTCACAATCGTCTCTGAAAAAGGTTACTAAAACAAAGCATTGCACAGTCACACAAATAGGCTGAAACGAGGAAATATTATCTCCAAATCCTAATGCTTGTGTGAAAAGTTATAAATTTTTATATATTTATTTATTTATTGGAATCTTAGAAACAAAAATCTCCTCCAGTTTTCAAAAATAATTTCCCATTTGTTCAGAATCCAATTTTGTAGTTGGTCACTAAAATACTAAGCAACTCTCCCACACCAAATGTATGTTGGTCATTTCTCTCAAATAATAACACCTTTGAATAAAATGAAGGAGGTTTTTGTTCCTTGGCCTATTATTGAGAAAAAACTCTTTCACTCTTATAAAATTCTTCTCCATTTGGTCAGAAACATATTTTGAAACAAAACTATCCCTATGTGTAGCAAATGGCCTCAAAGAGAAAAGGGATTGTTTTGCAAATGGAGGGAGATGAAGGGGCTTAAGGGTGTATAAATTATTGGGAGAATTTAAGGGGGTAGGGATAGATGTTAAGGAGTGTAGGGAGGTGGAATTGCGTGAAAAGAGTGAGGGAAAGGTGTGAAAAAGTCCAAAGCATAGTCCTAGCCTAGAAATTTGGAGAAACAAACACTTTTGAGTTGGGGTTTAGGGAAAACGAAGGGAATGGGTATGGTAAATGGTTGGGAGGGGTATATAAGATATGTTTGGGTGTTATGGAACATAAAAACTAAGATTTTTATTACTTAAATGAAGAAAAATCACTTGGACACCAAAATTACAGCGGAACCCTAGGAGAGGGATTTTCACTGAGTTTTTCAAAGTGAAATACATGAGGGTGAGATTGATCATCCTAGATGTGTGAAGGATCCCCTAATACCTCATTTTTCTGGGAAGAACACTACACATGAGATGTACATGGATCTTTAAAATTTGTTCCAGAATAAGAATGAGAAATGAGTACTAGTATTGGAGGATAAGTTGAAGTCCACCAAGATGATACAAGGTGAAGGAGTGACTTCATATTTGACAAGATTATCTTGGGTTAGAGATGAGCTTGATGTTTTCAGTGTGACTATTTCAAATTCATATATGGTGAGGATTGATTTGAAAGAGTTCACCAAGGAATGGAATCCCTTCATCAAGGGGATCATTGCTAGAGAGAAGTTACTAGACTAGAATAGTCAATGGGACAACTTCATTCAGGAAGAATTGCAAGATGAGGATCTTCATTGAAGGAAGAGGGAGGTAGATGATGACATGTAACTTGTAGAATGAATGAAGGGTAAGCTCAAGAAGGACTTGAGTAAAGTCAAGTGTTTCAACTGCGGTGAGATGGGTAATTTTTTGTCAAGATGTTTGATGAAGAAGAAGGGAGATGACTGGAAAAAGAGAAGGAAATAGGTCGATGGTGTTACCACTTATGCTGAGACATATGATCTCACCAGGATGTTTGAGGAGGACGAATTTCCGTGATATATTATTTATTTAAGGTTGCTATCGATGAGGATGGATGGTACGTGGAGAGTGGTGCATCGAAACATATGACAGGGTCACAGGAGGTTTTTAAGACTCTAACTGAATGGGACTTGGAAGTTTCACATGGTGTTGGGAGATAAGGGTCAGAAGGATTTCCATGTCTTAGGAGTCGTGCCATTCAGGATGGAGACAAGACGAGTGATGCAGGTATAAGATGTACTATTTGTACCAGGACTTACATATAGCATGACATTTGTCTCAATGATTAATAAGAATGGGTTTGAGACCTTGTTCTAGGATGGGAAGGAAAGATTGAAGCCTAGAGGCTCTAGCTCCAATGGGATTGTGCTTGGAGTTAGATATCATGGTCTATATAGGATGACAGGAAATCCTAAGGATCATGGGAAGAAGAAGAATGAGCAGGTGCAGGTGGTGAGCCCTGGTATTGCACCAAGAGTGCTGCAACACCCAAGGGCTCCTCAATTGTATTTATCAACTCCGGGTTTGTACAAAATTGAGGTGACAATTTTATATACATAGTAGATGGAATTATACACATGCCACCCTCAACTAGGGCATTTGATCAATAGGTCTACAAGACCATTCTTCTATTGAATTAGGGGGAAATTAACTACTAAAAGTGCAATTCAAAAGCTAGCTCTATAGTAGAAAAAGTAAATGATTTTCAAATCCTAACTTGTAGATTCTACCAACATGTAAATGCTACTGGATCAATTCATGAAAGAACACAAGAGTTACACTACTTGCAGAAAGGAAACTATACTATTTTCAATCACTGATCTAGGTATCAAATTCACTTGTAAATATGAAATTATCCTACCAAATAATAACTCAAGATTTCATGCATCATTTATCTAATTCACACTTGCATATAAAGTAATGTTCTACTTCTGTTAAATTTGTGATAAATAAGCTAATGCTATTCTATCTTGCAGTGAAGGAAAAATGATGGTTTGAATGGTCTAGGTGTTTCCTTTGATCATGGAGTCCAAGATGAGGGGTCAACCTACTCGTAAACTAAGTCAAACTTGCATCAAATGCCAAAACAAGGGAAAACCGGGCTGCTACAGGCATGCTACAGAAAGTTTCTATAGGATCCCTATATTGCTACAGGAAGGTTTCCTAGAGGGTTTGAAAGGTAAGAATGATGAAATCAAGGGATGGCAAGGTGGATGGATGAAAGGTGGCCAACACCACTAGCCAAGCTCAACAATTGAGGAAGGCCTATTTTGGACAAAGAGAGTTTCTCACGGTGTCCTAAGAGACAGAATTCAAGAACAACATTTGAGGTTCATTAAAAAGAGGGTGGAGAAGTCCTAGATAGATATGGTTAAAAGGACCCTTGCGTACAAATCGAATATCCTTGTAACATCACATGCAAATGCTCTCTTATCATTCACAAAATATCATAACCAATGGTGGAAAAGATGAGTTGAATTTAAAAACTATCTAACTTATGCCAAAAAATATGATCTATGCAATGAATCACTTCTAAGCTACAAAAAACATATGCAAAACAAGATAACTATTATAGACCTTTTTCCAATAAATCATAAACATAGTATTTTTGGGATGTGATTGTAGATTCCTCTATTCGTGCTCCCATGAGAGAGATGTGATAGAGGTAGTAGTCACGAGATTTTTGTGGAATTATATTCTAATAAAATGTAGCAAACTAACAAACATTCTAAGCTAAAAAGGAATACCAATACAGAAGAGGGACCTAAGCTACCAGGGTTGGGCCCAAACCCAAAAGCCTCAACCCTCTGAAACTAACCCAATGATGGATCAATAAGAAACTTCTCATTATCATTGCATCAATGTCAAATACATCACATAACAAGTCAAAAATAGCAGTAACAAGTTATTAAGCTCAATAGCTTCTTAGCTGAAAACAAAGTTCGAATCCTAATGAGATATTTGGAATGTTTATTTATACAAAAGGGTAGCTACCAACAACTCCCTAGAAAATGGAGATGTTTGTCTCCCAAAACTCAAGAATGGTGGATTTAGATCTCCTTGAATTGCACTTTGCTTGGCTGCCAATGACCTCGTCATGCTTATCTGCTAATGACCTCGAGCCGATGAGAGATAAAGTGGTGATATTGGCTTATTGAGGGAGTTAAGGAGGTGGAAAACCTCCTAGAATATCTCCTTGTTATATACTCTAAGCTCCTGCATTGAAATTATCTCAAAATTGTTCCATTTCCCACATTTAAACCATATTAGTCCACATGACATAGAAAAACATATTTCATCCCTCTCAGTAAGCATAATATAACAAAAAATATAAATAATTGTGAGAAAGAGATAGTTCTAAACCTAGAGATGGAATTATGACCCTTATGATATACCTATTGATGAGCCTCATCATCACCCGCATACTGAAATTGTTGCTCATCCTTTAAGAAAGTTTGTCATCTATGTTCATGTCTTTCATGGCCCTGGTGGCCTCTCTAACATCCCAAGGAACCTTATATGGTGTAACTTCTTGAGGATAGAATCCTGCATTATTTTCTATTTTTTTCCACTCCTTCATCTCCTCTTCGTCATTTCTTCCTTCGTGTAGGCCCAACAACAAGGGTGGACTAAGCTTGAGTCTAATCCAGTTGACTTTTAATCTTTGCATGAGTCTTTTGTACAAGGATGTTCTTTCTAATGCATTCCTCAACCTTTCAGGAGAGTGATACTCCCTGATTTGGAGACTGTGAGGTAAGGTATTCCATATTCTCTCGGCTTGCTGGATTTCTGTCCCTAACAACTTGAGTGTGTCTTCAAAATTTGAGATGGCTTTCTCCTAGGTGGCAAGGTATTTGGGTGCTAAATAAACATCATTAGAGATGATGCTATTATTTCTAATGACATCCATTGGGCTTATCTACTCCGCCTTGATAGTGGCTCCTTTTCATCCTTTGCATAACTTTCTTTTCCTCATCAACTCTGGTCTCATCATGAGTCATCCAAGATGCTAGGGCCATTGGTTGCATATCCCCCAAATTTTCACTGTGATCCCAAATATTCAGATTAGTCAAAGTGAGATTATGCATGTAAAACTCATTCAATTTGTCTTTGTCTACTATGATACTTTGGTCACATAATTCAATTAATTGTGTGTAATCTTGTAATAGCATAGATCCATGTTGTGCTAGGTTCTTTATTTGGAATTGCATCCACTGATTTTTGAGAAAGAGTGCATAAGACTTGGATGTTTTTCTGCATTGTGATGCCTCCGTGAAGAGGCTTTCCATTGTGGCCATTTGGCTTTCCTTCTCTTGCAACTTCTCCATCAACCATCTATTTTCGACTTGTACATGTTACCTGATTTTGGACTCTTTCTCTCTTATCTCACTTAATTCTTTGCCCATTTCAAGGAAATTTTCTTCCACGAGGCCCAAATCTTCCACCTTTTTAGAATTATCAATTTGCATCCATCTGTGGGTTCTTCCTCCTTTTGCTTCTAGTTCAAAGAAAAGTGGGATTGCAAATTTTCGTAGAATAAATCTCCCTCCTTCAATGAATTTATAATAGGAGTTCAAACTAGGCCCTGGACTAGGCTCTTGGATCTCTAGGAAGTCATTCTCAAATGTTTTTGGGAAGTTTCCCCCTCCTGTAGTTGGTGCGTCACCTTCTACTACTCCTAATGCATCCTCTGTTCTTCCTGTAACACACTCTGTTTTTCTTGTAGCATGCTATGTTTTTCCTGTAGCATGGTCTTTTTCTTGTAGCATGCTCTATTTTTCTTGTAGCATGCTTTTTTTTCCTGTAGCATGCTCTGTGTTTCCTGTAGCTTCTCCTTTCCTTTTTGTTGTAGGGTGGTAGGTGCCTTGGGTTGTTTGAAGGAGGTTGATCCAGTGGTGGGCCTCCTTACATATGCTATATGAGTCTTTGATATGGACTTTGGAGAGGTCACCTCTTCAAGTTTTCTTTTAGTGGGCCACACCTCCTCTTTCTTACATGGGGATTCTTCAATTGAGATAGGTGCCTTTGTGGGAGTTTGAGGCCTTCCTTGCTTGATCTTGATGCTCTTCCTAGTCTTAAAGTAGAAGGGATATTTCCTTTGCCTCTTATTTTTGGGTTTTACTAGGGTGCTAAAGGTAGCTAAGGTTGAAGCTACCTCTTTTTCAGTGGGTCCTGGAGACAAACTCGCTTTCTCTGGGGATACCCCTACTTCTCTAGGTTCAGTAGTTTTCTCAAGGATCGGCTCTTCTTATTTCTTCCCCTTTTCCTCTTTATCTTTCTGTTTTTGCACCTCTACCTATGGTTCTTCCTCTGTCCTCTCTACATATGTCTCTCTTTCTTGTTCTATCTTTTCCCCCTCTTCTTCTTCGTCCTTCCCCTCTCTTCCTCCAACACTAGAGGTTGGGGTATCAATTGGTGTGAGGGTCTCTATATCAATGAAGGCCTCTCTATCCATGCCTATGAATTTGGACCAAAGGATAGGGATCCTTATTTTATTCAATGAATCTACCATTATCAATTTAATGAGGCCATGGTGGCCTAGGTGTTGTTGTTTTCCCTCTCTCACTTTTTGACTCATGTCCCTGATGGGTTGTAGGAGAAAGTATGGTACACTGAGTCTTTGAGCCAGTGGAATTTTTGCTTGAAACTCGAGTTCATGAAGTAATCTAAAATGGTAGCCATAGACCACACTCAACCTTCATAGGAGATGTATTTTAGGATATGGTAGGCCACCTCATCCAAGGATAGGGTAGGATTTCCCTCCTAACTCCATTCTTGTCTTCGATAGGTTTTTCATTGGCAATGAAAAAGTTATTTTTAGAAGTGGCACTAGTGGTTTTGTCTTCTCTTCTCCATTTTATCCCTAGGGTTAGGTTTGTCACTCTACTAATTAGCTGAAGGTTGAGTGAAATAGCTAATCCCCTCACCACAATGGTGGCACTAACTTATGTTTGTGAGTTCAGGGCCATGGAAAACTCAAATGTAATTTCATTATCATATCCCTTCAATAGTTAAATGAATCCTAGCCACTAGTGTCTTCTAAAAATGTCTACCATAAGAGGGTGGAGATGGATTATTTTAGTTTTTGAGGGCTCCCTTCGATTAAATTCTCCCCCATATATTTTCTATGTTTTTGACTAAGTGAAGGAGAGATAATTCCTGCAACAACTTTGATGTGTAATTCAGAGGCAGTAGAGGGTTGAGATATCTGGTTGATGAAAATTGCCTATATTTCATATAATCTACAACCATAAAAGTCCTTTCATTTCACAGTTTGAATGATATTTCCTGTAGAATTTAAAGTGCATCAATAAACAAGATATGGATCGATGAAGGAGAGGGTGCACTTACTTTTCTACCACATGGCCTGGGATAAAGATGATAAATTGGAGACCAATTTGACCCTTGGTAGCATTCCTTCACCCTTTTAGTCTTCATGTAGCCGTCTCTCGGCCTTCCTATAGCACTTGTAAGGTGCTTGTAACTTCCTCCTATGGAAATGGAAAAACAAGGTTTGAAACTCCTCTATGGAACGCCAAGCTAATTCTCACCATAACTATTTTTGAAATGAGCGTAAATGAAAAATAATTCGAGCCCCAATACATAATTGGCTTATTCTTGGATCATTGTGATGACTTGGAAGACACGTGAGTTTTCCTCTTTTTGACCGTTGCCCCAATTGGAGTAATTATTCCCTCGTTCCTTGTAATCAACATTTGTGATTTAGACTTGACTATTGTGACACCTACACATTGCATGAGTGCTTACAATCATTTTTTTTTACTGACCGAGGGTGGCCAAGTTAACTGGCCACCTCCACCTTATTTAAATACCTCCTCTTGGTATTTACACATTTTTCATTATTTATACATAAGGAGGAGATGAGAGTTTTCCATACATGTGCCTACCTTGTGATCGAATGATGCAGGGATGTGCATTATAGATTTGGACTTTTTAATTGTTATGAAGGGACTTTACTTGCTATTTTTTTTCTTTCCTGTGTATATCTTCTAAATTTCCCCTCATGGTATTTGACTGTTGTTGTTTCTATTTGTGTAGGTACCTTGTTGATGTCCAACTTGCTACTGCTGGTGGAGAGTCCTATTGGGAGTGGTATTACTATTGTAGAGTTCCTCATGAGTTGTTATCACCCCCCGTACTAATGAGAAAAATAAGATTATGGCTTTCTGTGAGGTTTGCACAGGTTGCTACAAGAGGAGGTTCTCTTCGTGTATCAGTCATTTTCTTCTCTTCTAGGGTCTTCAAACTGTATGGGGGTGATGAGAGAGGATGTAAAGGGTCTGTAGGATGATGCTAGGAAGTTGGGGGAGTGGTGTAGATTTGCGAAAATGGAGTGGATGTACTCTATGTATTTCTTAAGATATTTTTAACAGGGGTAAGACATAGTGGAGGGATTTTAGTGAAAAATAGTTTTTTTTATGAACTGGGATGGATGAGTGATGTATGGATGGTATACCATGGTGGATGAATTTTATTCATAATTTTCAAGGTCATGCTTGATGATCATTTCATTTGGATATCCCTCCTATAGCTTTTAGGGGCCCTCCTCTAGCACTATAAGACCTTCTTGTAGAAATTACAGGTCCTTCCTATAGAAATCGATAGAGGGGGTGAAAATTTGATTTTGAGCTAATGGGATGATGGGGAGTTGTGGTCACATGATTTTGGATGGTGGATATGAAGTGGATGGAGGGAAGAGTGGAGAGAATCTTGCGGATACTATTTCTGTTGCTATGGAATCTTCCGCTGTCTTCAATTCTGCAAAATGACAAAAAAAATTGACAGACATGTTGTAGATCCATGTCTTGGGATTTTTACTTTGTTTTCTTCTTTCTCTCTCTCTTTTTTTTTTTAAATATAATTTTTGAGATACAAAGACTACCTTAGGGGAGTTTTTCAGTCTGTATTCCTGCCTAGGGTGCCTCAAGAGAGATTTTCACCCATGGATCTTTATTTTTTCTTGTTTTTTCTTTTCTCCTGGGCTACCTCAGAGAGGTTTTCAACCCAAGAGTTTTCCTCAAATGCCTCATAAAGGTTTTCATCCAAGCCTTTTATTTTTTATTTTTTATTTTATTTTTTCTTTCAAAAAGTATTTAGAAATGTTGTGGACTAGAAGCTATGACACTTCTACTCACATTGACCTCTCTTCTGACGACGCTGATGAATTCTTCCTTGAACATAGGTTTTTTTGTATACCTTCATCCTATATCAATTGGAAAACAAGGGAATCCCTTCTTCATCAATGGTCTTGATTTGAACAACTCCATTTTCATGTCATTTCTCTATTAGGTATGGGCCTAACCATCTTGTCATCAATTTTCCTTTAAAATATTTGAACCTAGAGTCATATAATAATGCCCAATCCCCTTCCTAAATACAATTGTCCTTGATATGTGTATCATGTCATACCTTCCTCTGCAATTGTATAACTTCAATGTGTAGGAGGGCCTACATTCTAAACTCATCCAAGACATTCAACTAGAGAAGCATCTTCTGTTATTATTTGGTGACATCTAAGGTCAATTGGGATGCCATTCTCAAGGTATTATACTCAAACTCAATAGAGAGCAGATCTTTCTTTCCATAAACCAGATCATATGGAGTGAAACAGATAGTTGTTTTCCAATTTGTGTTATAGGCCCAAGTAGCCTCCACTAATATGTTTTCCCAATCCCTTATGTTGTTGCTCACAACCTTGGTGAGAATATTCTCCAGTGCCCTATTTGTAACCTCTACTTGTACATTTTCTTGAGGGTGATAGGCAGTAGATTTTTTGTGTTTGATATGACGCTACCTTAAAAGATTCTCAATCGGATGTCATGAGAATTGAGCTCCTTGATTGGTGACTATCTCTCTGGGGTACCCAAATTTGTAGAATAAATTTTCCCTTAACAATTCAGCCACTTTATCCTTTGTTGTTGCCTTGACAACCTTGGTCTCATCACACTTTGTAAAATAATCATTGCACACAATGATGTACTTTTTTTTCCCTGATGGTGGATCAATTGGCCCAATGAAATTCATGCCCCACTTATCTAATGGCTCCAAGGCTGCCTAGGGTTGTAGGGGAATTTAATCCTTAGGTGTGGGTTTCCCCATACTTTGGCACTAATCACATCTTCTAGTATACCTTCTTACATCATGGTATAGAGTGGGTCAATAATATCTAGCTTGTATTGCTTTGAAAGTTGTTCTTAAGATCTGATCTAGTCCTAGCTTGAAGATATTCCCCCAATCCAAGTGAAAGGGGCACTCTTCCTTACAATTTTTCTCTTTTACATAGATGACGTATTTGGAGAAAATATTGCAACAAATAGGTAGTTGGCTATGTCAACAGACCATGGAGAGAGGACTAAGATAGAAAATAAGTGCTCATATGGAAGGTGATCATTGACCATCCCTTCATCGCCTGCAGGAAAAGCAGGTATAGACAGAAAATCCATAACTAATTTTTACTTTCCTGGCTTGTCAATGATAGTTAAATAATTTTTTTTTTAACAATAGCAACCATCTAATGATTCTAACATTCACATCAAGATTATTCATCAAGTATTTGATAGTTTCATGGTCAATATGCTCAAAAGTTTGGTATCCAATGATGTAGTGTTTGAATTTGTTCAAGGAGTGTACAACAAATAGGATTTATTTCTTAATTATAGTGTAGTTCAATTCAATCTTAGACATATTTTTACTAATGAAGTAAATGGCATATGGTAACTTACCATCTATTTGTCCCAAGGCTTCCCACACAACTTTGTCAGATGCATCAACATGGATATGGAAAGGCAGAGCCCAATTTGGTCCCCTAAGTATGGGTGAAGTGTCTAATTTATCCTTCAAAATATCAAGGGCCTTTTGGCAGCTATCTTTCCAGAAAAATTCTAAGTCCTTGGCCAAAAATACAAACAATGGTTAGGCCACTTTTCTAAAGTCATTGATAAACCACCAATAGTATCAAGATAAACCCAAGAAAATCATAACATCCCTCTACTTTTGAGGAGTAGGGACCCTTCTTATGATGTCAATTTTATTTGGGTCCACTTGTATTCCCTCCTAAGATATCGAATGGCCAAGGACAGTTCCTGCATTCATTAAGAATTCACACTTCTCAGGACTAAGTGAGAGGTTCATTTCAATGCATTTCTTTGGGACTTTTCCCAGGTTAGAGAGAACCTGCAAGAATTCACACCCATAGGGAGTGAATCATCCATGTAGATATCTACAAAGTCATGGACCAACTCCACAAAGATGCTCAGAACTTCCCTTTCAAAAGTGGCAGGGAATTACATAAATCGAAAGGGTGGACCCTATAAGAAAAGGTGCCCCAAGGACATGTGATTGTATTTTTGTCTTGATCCTGAGGGTTGATCTAGATTTGATTGTAACCATTGAATCCATCGAGGAAAGAGAAGAACTTCTTCCATGCAAGACCATCTAAAAATTGTTCAATGAAAGGTTAAGGGAAATGGTCTTTCTTGGTGTCTTTGTTCATTTCTCTATAATCCATGTATATCCTCCATGTACCATTCTTCTTTGCAACCAAAACTAGAGGGGACACCCACTCACTATCTGAGATGGGGTATATGAACCTTGCATCTACGATCTTTTAAAAATCTTCCTTTACTATGTCCTTGAGGATGGGGTTCATTCTCCTCTGAGGTTGGCACATAGATTTTTATCCCTCCTTGATGTAGATGCGATTAGTAAAAGCTGAAGGATGCACCCCCTTCATTTCTTTATAGTTCCCAGCAAAAGCATCTAACGGCTCTCTCAACATCTTGCACAAATTCTCTTCTTGGTTGGCGGAGAGAGAGGGGTTAATCTTCAAGGTTATAGATGGACCAAATTCTACAAGTTTAACATGGGCAAGGCTTGGGTCAACTAAGCATAATTCAGTCCAATGATTACCCTCATATTCCTTTACAAGATCAACAAGATGAATGGTATTGGGGGGGTTGGTTCTGGAGGATCTGGTCAATGAGGCCATCTTCATCAGGTTGCCCCCCTTCTATAATAACATCTAGGGTATATATTAGATGGGATGTTGTATGATACACTTCATATTCCTCCTCCTCTACTAACCATAGGGGTAAGTCATGCTCAATGGATGGCTACAAATGAGGGTACAATACCAACTATTTGACAAATGCCCATTATTAATGGTCACGTTCCTGGCTCTGCAACTAATGTAAGAATCGACAATGTCTAACCATGGCCTTCCCAGGATGAGAGGATATCCATTGAATTTTTTTTGGGTTGGAGAAACAAGAAGTCAGTAGGATACTTCGAGGAGTCAATAGAGACTGCTACATCCTCAACAACTCCCTCAGGAGCCACTGTGGATTTATCTACAAGTTGCAATACTAGAATGGTCTTTCTCAAGGATCCTTGGAGGTTTAGTTTTATCATGGTTTATTTAGTCATCAAATTTATGGCAACCCCAAGATCAATCAGGGTGTGAGGGATAATGATGCCATCAATGTGCATATCTACCACTAGACTTCCAGGGTCTAGATATTTTGGACAAATCACTCTCCCCAACGTCAAATGAGATAATTCAGCAATAAAATTGATGGTGGGGGTGTCTCTTTTTCTCCTCCCTGGGTGTTTGAAACATTTCTCTTTGATAAGATTATTGTATATGGGAACATCCTTAATAGCTTGGTGGAGGGGTACTTTAACACACATATTTTTCAATTCTCCTAGAAGTTCTGTCTCTTCTGGGGTGTGCTAGTTAGGATGGATCAATATCTCAAGAAAAGGTGGTGGATTGACTTGAATGCTACTCTCTTCCTTTTCCTCTTTAAGCTCCTCAGGTGGAGATGGGGTTTGGTTATCTTGAAGAACTCTTCCAGACCTGAGGTTGATTTCTTGAATCTCTACAACATATGCAAGGTAAGATGTCTCTCCAATGTAGACCTATTGCGCTTGCTTGTTATTCGGGTTTGGATTGGGTTGAGTAGGCATATGAGGTTGCTTTGGTGGAGAAGGATGAGTGAGCTGCGGTTGAGATGGAGGTGGAGGTAGTAAAGTAGGAGGTTGGTTGAGTTTAGGCCTCCACCCTTGTGATGGGTGATTCCATTGAGGACGTCAAGAAGCATATGGCTGAAATGGTTGATTGAAAGGTTGGGGAGGATATTGAGGAGCATAAGGCCAAGAAGGAGGTGTGGACCATGATGGTTGAGTGGAAGAGTACCAAGGTGGTAAGGGTGATTTCTGGTTGGGATGGTAATAAGAGTAAGATGCACCTTGCATGGCATGCTAGTATGGCTGAGGTCCTTAAGGCCTCCTTTGATTTATAAAATAGAGTTTCTCAATCCCATCTTCTGCCCCTTGGCATAAAAATTTTAATCTAGGAAAATAAGGACATTTATTTGTGGCATGGTTTTCCTCACAGACTAATAAAACCTCTTTGGCATTTAATGGGCATTCATTTTTGGGATGCCTTCTACTGCATTTAGGAAAAAAATAACTTAGGCCCTCTCTGCTTCCTCTTGTCTCCTCTTGAAATGCATGGTATCCATTTGCAAAGAAAAGTTATGCAACATTTCAATTTTAAAGTCATCCAACATGTTTCCAATTTCATTCTTGATGAATGTTGTGGAGGGAGAGGAACTTGTCAAGGCTTGACTAGCCCTACTCTTCTTCCTAGAAGCCCTAGAATGGTTCTTGAACATTATTTTTATGTATTCGTATGATAATTGATAGATGTATCCCCCAAACATCATGTGAAGGGCTTCTAGCATGTACTGCCCTGTCCCGCAGAGAAGAACTAACTTGAGTGATTCAGGATCAAGGGTGCATCTAGCCCTCAAATAACTAAAACAGAATCTCTCCTCATAGTCCTCTAGGGATTCATCTGGTCCAAGAGTCATTCTAAATATTTCTTCTTTGGTTTCTTTGGACCTAAAGTAGTTCCTATACTTGTTGTTAAAGGCTTGTTGCATTTGAGCCGAGGTAGTGATGTTATCCCTATACAAACACATAAACCAACACAAGGTTTCATCCTTAAGGGTATATGGGAATAATTTTAGCTTCTCATGATCAGAGGTATAGTTATATTTTCTACGGACAACAACAAAATCAACATAAAAGTATCAAGATCATCAAAGGTTAAGCCATGGAAGTGGGAAAGGGCATTAGAGCTTATATTCTTCTTTCTAGCCTCTCCATTAGTCTCTCTGATAGGGGAAATATCATCATTCCTGTTTCCAATGATGGTTTGTGTATGTGAAATGGGTTCTTCTTCTTCCTCAGTAGGTTCTTCAAAAATTTCAGGTTGTTCACCTAAGGGGTTTTTTAATTTCCCCATAGTCATAGAGGGAAGATGGCAATCATCGAAGAAGAGTGGAGGTTGATTGTTTGAGGGTGTGTGCATGTTTGGAAATAATTTTTATTCAATATCTCTATTCCTATGAGGCATGAAAGAAAATTTTCTTCTTTTATGTGATTTTTTCAAAACTGAATGTAGAACAAAAAGCAATTCTTAACCAGAAATGGAGATGGTGAAAAGGCCCCTTGCTTACAAATCCAACATTCCTGCAAAATCACATGCAGATGCTCTCTTATCACTCACAAAATATCATAACCAATGGTGGAAAATATGAGTTGAATTTAAAAACTATCTAACTTAAGCCAAAAACTCTGATCTATGAAATGAATCACTTCTAAGCTACAACAAACATATGTAAAACAAGATAACTATTATATACTTTTTTGCAATAAATCATAAACATAGTATTTCTGGGATGTGATTGTATATTCCTCTATTCATGCTCCCATGAGAGAGATGAGCTAGAGATAGTAGTTAGAGGATTTTTGAGGAATTATATTATAATAAAGTGCAGCAAAATAACAAACATTTTAAGATAAAAATGAATAGAAATACATAAGAGGGACCAAAGATACTGGGGTTGGGCCTGAAACCAAGAACCTTAGCCCTCTGAAACTAACCCAATGATGGATCAATAAGAAATTTCTCATTATCATTGCATCAATGTAAAATACATTGCATAACAAGTAAAAAATAATAGTAACAAGTGATTGAGCTCAATAGCTTCTTAGCTAAAAACAAAGTTCGAATCCTAATGATCTCTTTGGCATGTTTATTTATACAAAAGGTTCACTACCAATAAGTCCCTAGAAAATAGAGATGTTTGTCTCCAAAAACTCAAGAAACATGGATCTATATCGCCTTGAAGTGCACTTTAGTTGGCTGCTAATGAACTCAAGCTAATGAGAGATAAAGTGGTGATCTTGGCTGATTGAGGGAGTTAAGGAGGTGTACAACCTCCTAGAATATCTCCTTGTTGTCTAATCCAAGCTCCTACATTGAAATTATCTCATAATTGCTCCATTTCCTACATTTAAACCATATTAGAACACATGACATATAAAAACATCTTTCACCCCTCTCACTAAGCATAATATAACAACAATTGTAAAAAAATGTCAGAAAGAGATAGTTCTAAAGTTGGAGGATGGAATTATGACACTTATGATATAGCTATTAATGATGCTCATTAGCAGGTTCTAGAGAAGTAGCTGTAGGTGCAGGCTTTAGAGGAGTAGGTATAGGTTCCTGAGAAGAAGGTTCAAGTTCCAAAGGCTCAGAGGGAGTCAAGTTCTAGCGGGAGCTTCCAGATTCAGAGGGATATTTTGTAGCCTAGGAAGAGCACTTGGCCTGTGGGGTGCAAGCATGCTTCCACATCTAGCAAGAAGGAATAATGGAGGGATTGGAAAGTGATACAAGAGAAGACTGAGAAGCAAGGTGCTTCCAATGAAAACGACACTTATGAGAGAGGTGTAGTTCATGATGCGAGGATTGCTGCAGTGGTGAGCACCAAGAGTTGGGCGAGTGTTGCAAGTAGTGATGATGATGATGAGTTACTTCCTAGCCTTCGAAGTACCTCCCTTGCTAAGAGAGAGTGTTGATTTTTTAGTAGCTTGGGAGGTAATCCAAACCCTAGGGTTCAGGGTTTGGAAGGTGGAGCACCACAAGAGTCACTTGTGGGCTTGGAACCCAAGCTTGGGATTTTTTACCATCATGATTTGGGCCAAAACCATGGGCACAATTCAACATGTGATGGATAAAGATGATAAATCTCATTGATATGAATACAACACAATGAAGATCATCTGATTATGAGTTGTAGAAATGGAGTTATGAATGTTTTAAGCATATGGTTGGGTTTTGCACATGTATGGTCAAGTCGGCTTGATGATAATAAGCCATCTGACCATTGTACAAGCCCTATGATGATGTTTTGATGAGCCCTTGTATGTAGTATAAATACAAGGTGAGTGTGAGATTATTTGACACATCCAAAAGTGCAACACAAGCATAAGAAGGAGCTCATTGGAGGAGAAAGAGATTTTTTTTTTAGGTCGTAGGTAGGAGGGAATTTCAGCAAGAGAAAGAGGCTACATAGGAGCCTTTTCATGACTATTAAGGGGTCATTTTACATCTACATGTAGGTCGAGTAAAAAGAGGAGGACACAGGTTTGTTTGGGGCACATTTTAGGGATAGACATCTCTGTTTTGTGTAGGCTGCAAAGCCTTGCAGATTCATGTGGTAGGCCGCAGGCCTTAACACCTTAGGATAGGCATGCGAAGGGCTAATTAGTGCCCAAAAATTTAGTGTGGAGGTAGAGAACTCTTTTGAAGGGAAGTCACAACTATTTGAGGGACTATGTGTGGATGTTTTAGGGTTGTTGCAATGTCCCAAGTGCCCTAATGAGGAGCATTGGATGGAAACAGTCGTGTAACATACTTGGAGAAGAATTTGTCTTGTGTTGGGTCATAGTATTGACTAGTTGTGGATCAGTTTTATGGGCAGCCTATAAGTACCATGTGTTGAAGTTGACTTGGGTAGTTTCATACCTCAACTAGGAGCATAACTTATAGTGGAGTATTGGGTACCATTGGATTGGTGGAGGGAAGCATGTTGGCTACCCAAAGTATCCCTTGACAAGCAATATTGAAGTGACGTAGACACTGAGGGTTGGGTGAAAGTTGAATCCTTATCTGTAGCTCTTTTATGGACAAAAGAGGCTACTAGAAGGTAGTTTGGAGCTCAAGTATTGGCCATCCTAGAGAGCAGATTGGATAAGCTCGTGTTCATTGTAGCAGAAGCAACTTGCAACATTGATAGGTGGAAGCCCTTCTATAGACTCAATGTCTTGTCCCTTGATGGACTAAGGGGAAGGTAGAGAGCATAACGAGAGTGAAGGACCGACAAGACGAGATACAACATAGAGTCTTCATTGTGATTTTCATTATATCTTGTATACCACAGAATGTTATATTATTTGGATTGGCTTAATATAATGAAGATTGGGTTGTGCATTATTGTATATTATTTTGTTAAACATTGTGCATACTTGTGCATATGTGATTTTCTGTTAGGTAAAATTGACTTGAGGTTTGAGTCAAGGTGGACCTGGTTAAATAGTAATGGTTTTGGGCACATGGTATAGTGTACCCATGGTATTATGGTTCATGGTATTGCATGTAATGGTGCCTATAAAAGGCTGGGAATACTTCATTGTAATGTAGGCCTGGAGGTGAGTGGTGAAGGCTCACTTGGCCAGATTGGCCATGGTTTTGGCCAATGCTAATGAAATCTCATTGGGTTGGTTTTTTTTCCCGGATTTGGGGTTTTCCTGGATAAATACTATGTGTATAATATTTATATGTATTGTTGCTCGTTATTTTATTATTCCTCTTTGTAAATATCGGTAAATTTCAGTAATAATTTATATCTTTGCTGTAAATTTCTTAACAACTGGTATCAGAGCTAAGTTGGCTTCAGAATGACATTTTTTGTTGCCAATGGTTTTGCATTAGCCTAGTAGATAGAGAGATAATTTATTTTTGTTGGTGGATAGAGAGTTAATTAAGTTTTTCTTGTAGATCTGGGCCATAGATTGTGAAGCAAAGCTGCACACTATTGGGTCATGAGAGATTCAATGGATAAGGGGGATATGTGCACGTGGATTAATTATTTGATGAACCATGTACCTAAAAAGAACGCATTGATGAACCATGTACCTGAAAAGAATGCCTAGATAGCTGGTGGTTATAGCGTCTGGTGACTCATGTAATTTGGTAGTGGGGTTCTTTTTATATGGACATTGATGTCATATGTACAAAGACAACAATAAGTGTAACAATTTTTTTTTATTATAATGGAGTGAAATTTTTAATTTGCATGTAAATGGGCATACTATTGTAAGACTTGGTAACGCATGCGTACCCCTGGGTAATTATTGGTAAAGTTTGGGTTAGACCTAGGTAATAGGGGGATGTCAGGTTAACAAATCTCAGGTAAAAAATTTGAAGGGGGCAAGGGCTAGAGTCAGCGGGATTGTCTCACTTAGTAGGTTTTGGTTGGATTTAGTTAAGGAACCCCAAGTCAAGTTTAAGGGAGGAATTGTTAGGTAAAATTAACTCGGGGTTTGAGTCAAGGTAGACGTGGTTAAATAGTAGTGGTTTTGGGCACATGGTATAGTGTGCCCATGGTATTATGCTCCGTGGTATTACATGTAATGGTGACTATAAAAGGCTGGGAATACTTTTGTAATGTAGGCCTAGAGGTGTGTGGTGAAGGCTCACTTGGCCATATTGGCCAGGGTTTTGGCCAATGCTAATGAGATCTCATTGGGTTGGGTTTTTACTAGATAAATATTATCTGTATAATATCTATGTGTATTGTTGCTCATTAGTTTATTATTCCTCTTTGTAAATATTAGCAAATATCAGTAATAATTTATCTCTCTGCCGTAAATTTCTTAACATTCGCTTCTTTATATTTTCCACTCTCAAAAGTAGTTCTTATTGAGATTCTTGGTTTGGTAGCGTAAGATATTCTAAGATTCTATCTTAGAACTAAGATCGTCGAAATTCAATAGTTTTTGTGCTGCATGCTTGGGCGAGGGTGGGAAAGGAGCCCTCGCCCAAGCTCACGGACTAGTAGCCCTAGGCACCTAGGACCCTTGGGCCATAGGTTTGGGTGGCCAGTGCGCTTAGGTAGAAAGCATGGGCACCCAGGGCCCCCGGGTTGTGGGCCTGGGCAAGACGCCTCCTTCCCAAAGGCCTTGGGTGCCTAGGGTCTATGGGTGATGGGCCTGGCATGGGTACCTCACCCGCCCTCACCATGGCCCATAACCCACTGGTCCTAAGTACCATAGGGTGATTTCAGGAATCAACCCTAGGTGTCTAGGGCCCCTGAGATGTGGGATGGGACAGGGCCTGTCAAGGAGCCCCCACCTACACTTGCGTCCCACTATCATTGGAGGGGGCGAGCGAGGAATCCCCACCCAGGCTCGTGAGCCATAGGGCCTTGACACCCAGGGTTGATTTCGGGAATTGACCTTGGGCGCCTAGGGCCTGGTAACGGGCCATGACAAAGGTAACTCACCCTCCCACGCTTAGGAAAATAACCCATGGGCCTTTGACGGCCATGGCCGATTCCAGGAATTTGCTTTAGCCACCCAGGGCCTATGAGTCGTGGGATTTAGTGCGGGTGCCTCCCCTGCCCCTGCCCAGGTGTGTGAAAAATAGGCATTGGGAACCCATGGCCGATTTTAGGAATTGACCTTAGACGCCCAGGGCCTATGGGTTGCATAATTAGGCAGGGTTGGGAGAGGCACCCCCGCCTAAGCCTACGACCCACTAGACCTGGGTCACGGGCCTTGATGGGGACACATCTCCCTCCCCCACCTAAGGTTGATTCCCATAATCAGCCTTAGGTGCCCAGGATGCCTAGGAACCATGTAACGGGGGCCTTGGTGTAGGCGGGTTATGTGCCCTTGACTAGGATCACGACCGAAGGGCCCTGGGCACCCAGGACCCCTGTGCCATGAGCTAGAGCAGGGGCAGGGTAGGTGACCCTATCTAGGGTGCCTAAGGTCGATTCCGAGAATCAACCCTAGTGCCCAAGAATGATTCTAGTATTCAGAGCTCGACACCTAGGACCATGGGCCGTGGGCCTAGGAAGGGGCATGTGTGGTGCCCTCGCCTAGCCTAGTAGGCCACGGGCCCTAGGGTCCGAGGGCCGATTTCAGGAATCATCCTTGGGCACTCAAGGCCCATGGGTCGTGATCCTGGGAAGGGGCGATCAATCAGCCTTGACCGTCTAAGGTCTAGAGGCCATAAGCCTGGGTGACCGCCCCACCTAGACCCATGGCCCATGGGCCCTAGCCACCTAATGTTGATTCCTGATTCAGGTGTTCATTTTTAATGTTTTTTTAGTCATATAATTTTTTCATATTTCATGGTTGAAATATGTTGAGAACTTTAGGTTTTTTAATTCCATGGTTGAAAAATTATAAAAATTTAAGGTTTTTTTGAGTTATGTTAGTTTATCTTTAATGCTATGACTGAAAATAATTCGAATTTTAGGTTTTTTTTTAGTCATAATATTTTATTTTTAATGGCATGGATGAAAATTGTTGGAATTTTAAGGTTTTTCAGGTCCTATTATTTTATCTTTAACATTATTGCTAAAAAAGTGTTGAAATTGTACCCCCAAATTATTTTATTTTATTTTAATATCAAAATTTTTCATTTTTGGTGTGCTTTTTTCATCTTTCTTACACAAAAAATTGGTTTTACTACCATTTTTATTTTTTTTTGAAAATTTACCCTTAGAAAAAAACATCATTCCGGAATACACACTTTTTGTTTTTGGTTTGTTTTTATGTTTTTTGGGGGTCTTTTGTCTAGTTTTCTCATTTTAAGTTTACAGTTCCTATTTGAAAGTTTACATTGTTAAATTTTAACTTATTATTTTTTAACAATTTTGTAGCCAAAAATCCTTTATTAACTTTGGCTAACTTGACTTAAAAATGGAGCGAAAATAATTTTAAATTTGAATGTCTATCTCCATATGAAACCAACTTGCCATTCCTTTGAAATCTAATAACTTACCCTTAAGTAATTAAATAAAAATCTCTTTTGACCTTTGACAAAGGATAAATTTCTTCATCCTTAGGCCACCCTATCATGTCATACCACCTCATTTCCTTTTGGGGTTTTTTCCAACATTAAGGGTCTTGGAGTTTTGACCAAGCATATCTCTCCAATGGTGAGGCCTCTAATGACAACCCACATACCATTTGAATTGGCATGACAGAGGAATCCAATGATATAGGTCCTGAGCCCAATGCCTCTCATCTTCACCCCTGAATTCTTTAAAAAGTGTGGGGATTCTAAGGCTTTTACCATTGGAGCTTCCAAGTGATGGCAAATATTATGAACATTCTATAACTATCGCTGGCATCATTGAAAACACCATTCAATTAATTGATAATAAATACTTATTCACCCCCCTCTCAGTATTTCCATTAAGTTCCTATGGGTATATTTATTTGCATTGATGAGATTTCTTGTGACATATTTCCTTGTAATGAGACAAACTTTCTACGACACTTTGTGACCTGGCAGATTGATTAACTACCTTGTGGATAAGTCATGACAATGTTGAAATGTTGTCTTAGCATTTGCATCACTGGTTATCTTGGCTTGGATTTCTCTTATAGAATAATAATCCATAAGAAAAGAATTGATGGGTTTTCCCTTTGTTGGTTTTTCCCTAGCCTTTGGCCTAATTTTTGTTGTCTCTTCTTCTTTTATGCATTGTAATTATAGAATTGTTTGATGACATAATGAATGAAGTGAATGTTAAATTATTTTCAATAATTCCCATTAAGTCAAATACACATTAAATTGATATTTCATATATAGTTACCATCAAATGTGTTACCACTCGGAAAGGTATCAATAGGGGTTATAGGAGTTTCCAATCATGTGGAACCATGTGCAATTCCAGTGTGTACCCTTACCATAATTTTACTCATTAAATGACATATCACTATTTTATCTAAAGATACTCGAACATGTCTCTACAAATAAAAATAAAAATAAAAAAAGTGTTTGCTAACCCTAGAAAATGCTCTTTAAGTCACTAGAAAATAACGAGTCAAAACATTAACTTCCACATGATATATATCATAAAATATAGTGAGTCAATATTGGGAAAATATTCAACATGCAATTAACTATGATTTCTTAATGTTTTCAAACTTTTAGAATTTGACACTTCACCAAAAACAAATTCATATTGAAAATTCCAAGATGGCTCTTTTAAATTTTATCTTAAGAGAAATAAGGAAACCCAAGCCTAGTAGTGAACCAAAGCCTAAAATTTTTACAAGTTGTACTATGATATTTTTCCTCAATATCTACTAAATGTTACTATCTAAAAAATTCTATAAGAAGACTTACAGAAAAAATTCCAGTATGAATAATTTTTACCACCTATTCCTTGAAATTTATCATCAGATTCCTCAACGTCTCATTATTTGAAACTTTCCTCATAGAAAGTTATGCAAATAATTCCAAGATATTTTGATCGAAGAATCAAAACCCTAGAATCATATCTCTAATATTACATGTTAAGAACTATATTTCTTGAAAATGATAAAAAATCAATAAATATAGTCTACTTTGATTGTGAAACCTCATTTTATAGTGAATCCAATGTACATGACAAGATTTGATGCTTATACAGATGAATCTAATTTATTACAAATATGAGATCAAGTGGGACGATGTAAACTACCATTATGCCAACTTAACCATAACTAATACACTTATAATGAATGATTACTAGTTATGTAAGAAAAGGGCCCTAGGCCCTTAACAAAATATTTGATGTCAGTATTATGTTATGAAACCAGCTCAAGAAAAGATAGAAAAGATAGATCAATGCCTTAGAATTCAGCCTCTTCGAGGGGG
>APFE031398689.1:0-38770 GCA_000404065.3 Pinus taeda
GATTCTAAGTGGCCATCTCGATTACAAAAGTTACAATGTCTATCAGTCTTCTTCCATTTGTTTTTATTGGTCTTTTCATTTTGCTGAAATGATCTTTCATTTTGAGACTGAGTTTGCTTAGGACCCTTGTTTGTTTAGGACCATTCTTTTTAGGATATGACTTCTTAGGATTCTTTAAATTTGGTTGCTGCTGGGCGGCTAACGCTTTCTTGGAAGAGTTTCCAAGATTAAGAAGACCAAGGTGTAAGAGTTTTTTCTGTTCTCTTATTAAAGAATCACAAAAAGAGTCAAAGGAAGGGGCCTTGTAGTCTTTTCCTTGACAAATGAAAGCTTCTTGTAGAATGGAAGGTGGAAACAAACAAAGAGTAGGCTGGTCCCAACTTAGTAAGAATGCAATAGATAAGGGCACTGTCTTCTTTCTTAACTTTAACACCTTCCAAGAGAAGTATAATGGTCTTGAACTTGGACAAGAAATCTTCAATGCAAGAAAAATCATTGGGGTTTAATGTAAGCAACTCATTTTCAAGCTAATGGGCTCTAAGTTCATTTTTATTCCGAAAACTTTAGTAAGCTGCTCCATTGTTTTATCAGGAGTATCAAGTTCAGCAATATGGAATCTAAGATCGGGAGAGATAGACATCCCTATTAACCCACGTGCTTGATCTTGCCTATTTTCCCATTTGGCTGCTTTCTCTTCATCTTTTGGCTTGGTTTCTTGGCCTGTGGCTATTCGGTAAAGACCTTTACTTCTAAGTTAATCCACAATGTAGGACCACCATTGGAAGTAGTTGTTGCTGTCAAGGATAACTTGGCATGAACTTTCCATTTTGACAGAAACTGAAGCTATATATTCTAAAACTAAGTGTTCCAATGGAAAGAGCTCGAAAAATTAGGCTGGTTCAAAAAAAATGGTTCTGAAAATGGCTTCTGGATGAAGAAGTTATGACCTTTTTAAAATACGTTGATGAAGGGGTCGGCAAAGTGCAGGAATGTGCGGAAATGAAAAAAAACGCTCATTTTTCAACAAAAAGGAGATTTGAACCCAAGACCTCTACTCTCTTAAATTAGCTTTGAACCAAGTGAGCTATACAAAAAGATAGAGAGAGAGAGAGGGGGGGGTGCTTTGTTTTCTTTTATTCACGGATGCTTTGGATTGTGTGCTTGATTGAGAAAACTCTTTTTCCCTACAAAACAAAAACACAAAACCCAACACGGACATGCAAAAAAAACGCCTTAACTCAAAGTTAGCTTTACCCAAAAACTAAATATTTTCCTCAATGTTTCTGATTTTCCGAGATCACACTAAGGTGCAGGGAAAAGAGCATATGCATGAGAAAAAATCTTCCTTTCTGTTTCTGATTTGCCCAGATCGCATAGAGTCGCAGGGCAAAGAGCATACGCATAAATGAAAGTTACAGATCTAGTAAAAAAAATAGCTAAATAAACCGAAACCGAAATAAACAGAAAGAAAATAACAGTAAACCGCAAATAAACACTGTATACCTCCAGATCTAAAAAATGACGCAGATAGGGCTACCGAAAACCTTTTCGCATGAAACGAAAGGGGTCCCTCACTGGAACAGATGCTCCCAACACAAAAGAGCAGTCCTCTCGGCCCGAAAGCAGTCAGAAACAACAGATCTAGGAAACGACAGCCGCATGCAGTTCTACCGGCTTCAGATTTGGATCACCAACGGACGCGGCCCTCAAATAGCTCTGATACCATGTAGGAATTACAGGGTAAGTTCCTCAGACAGAACACCAGAAGGACACCGCTCATAAACAGATCACAGATCAATACACCAGTATTTTGACGTGGTTAAAACCCTCATAGAGGGAAACAGTCCACGGCTTGTGCCAACGTGGCTACTACAGGCAATTTATTAATATAAGAATGAAAATTTACATAAGCTTCTCTCATGCACGGTGAACCTACAAATGACCCTCCATGCGCTTTAAATAGAATTCATGGACCAATCGGGTGTCAAGCCACGGATCAAGTCTCAGTAATACCGAGGAGAGAATGAACCATCGGATCACTACATATCGTGACCGTCGGATTGTAAGTTACAAATGTACATGTTAAAGAAACACACTTTACCTAACTCTATACTAGACCAAGTTATACTTAACTATTCCTACGTGTCAGAATATCCTAACAGTCTGCATATGTAAATTGTAAGTAATCTTAGCAGAGTTGAGTCATGTATGTAAAATTGCCTAGGTGGACCTAATTTTCTAGTGATAATCTATGTTTCGGAAGGTTTTTTGTCTCACCGATCCATGATCGGCAGAGTTTTCCTTCAACCTAACCCCAAAGCTGGAATGAATTTTGTCATTAGAATCTTAAGAGAATCCTAGTATGTTGATCTGTTAGATTATAGTTGTGTCGCAGAACTGGGTGGTCTATGAGGGTCTATGTCAAATGTGTTTTCCCCCTTGAGATGTAAAATTGTAAAAGTCATGATGTAAAGTGTCTTGAGGGTTAGAAAATGTTTTAATCCCCTCATAAGTCATAAGTCCTAGGTGATTTTTTCAAAGGCTAAGTTTGAGGATCCATTTAAAAATAAAAATTAAAAATTGGAAAAATAAAAAACAATAAAAAAATAAGAAATATAAATAATTTAAAAAAAAAAAATTAAAATTATTTATAAAAAATAATAATAAAAATAATAATTAAAAAAAAATAATAAAATAATAATAAGTCAAATTTTTTGAGTAAATAAATGCAGAATTTAAATTTTTAATATATTAAAATGCATTTAAAAATTCGACAGATGAGATTAAAAGATATCTTGATCCTCATCGACGGTCGAGATAGTTTTGACATGGATCACTCGAATTAGCCATTGGGAATTTTTCCTTTAAATAGGGTGCTAGGGGTCATTTGAGATGAGATTAGATCTGAGAGTTTGGTGCTAAAGAAAGCTCTCTTGTAGTCATTTTTTGTGCAATAAAGAAAGACTTTGGGGTTAAAAATCTTGTTCGTGTTACTATTTTGAAAGTGTTGTAAGATGATTTATTTTTCTGCATAATTTTATTTTCAGCCATTGATAATAGCTTGATGAAGATTGATTTAGGCACAGGTATCTTGTCTGATCTTTAGGGTTTGAATGATAGTTTAGATTTTGAAATATAATGGCAGGTATCTCCATTTGATTTGGATTTCTCTATCGTTTTTCCCACTATGTTAATGGTTGATTTTAAGTTGTGTAGGAAATCTTAGTTTTGAGTTTATCGGGCGTTAGGGGAAGTTCTCGGTTGAACCAGCGAACTCCCGGATTGCGTTTTCTGGAAGAGCCCAGCCAATTTTAATTCTGGGCTTATCATTTAAATTTTTCTTATGAATGCAAGAAGGGTTTTCTGAAGTATCTTACATTAAAATTAAATTCTGAGAATATTATTGTGGATTATTGACAAATCTGGCTGCTTAAGAGTAAAAAATCTGTAAATATTGTAAATTGTTTAGCTGGTTTTAGGGTTTTTAGTTTATTTTTGGCACATTTTACTTCTATGTTTTTTGTTTTTACAGGTTGCAGGTACAGATTTTAAAAATTTTGTTGGGTTTTCACAATTTGAAGCAGCTGATTCAAAATTTCAAGAGTACTGATAAATTTTAAAAGGGTTTTCTGGCCATTTGTTTTTTTGATCAGTTTCTTCAGATTTGTTGTCTACAGGTTTCATTTTTATTACAAAAAAAATTTCAAATTTTTTTGTGGGCAATCTGATTTTACCTATGGCTCCCATACCCTGTCCTCTACGTGCTGCCATCCCTCAATTGTTACCAGAACCTACAAACAAGTGGCTGCCTCTTGCAAACACTAGATCAAAGCGACATTTTATCCCAAGCATTTTTCATTCTCTCCGCAGCTCCTCATTTGCTGCAAACTCCTTCACGCTGCCTCTTCCACGTTCAACCTGTAGTCAATATTTTCCTCACACTAGAGCATTCCTCCAAACCCTTTGCAGTTCCCGCTTCCTGGCCCGTGTGAGTCCTCATTTGGCTCTCTGCTCCCTCAATCGGCATAGCCCCACTTTCCTCTCTGCGTAAACTTCTCCACCTTTGCTGCAAGCCCTTCGAGCTACCATTCCGCAGCTGCCATCACAAAAAAAAAAAACAATAGCAATACACATTCGATTTTTTTTTTGGTGAAGAATGGGTACGATTAATTCTTAGCTTATTCGTAGGTTTCATTTGAATTTTGATTTAGTGATAGATATTATTTGGGTCTTGCTTCAGGTTAGCTCTTTTTTTTTTAATTAAATTTTAGTTTAGATTTTCCTTTGGTTTTAAATTTAGATTTTAGTTTTTTTTTTAGATATTAATTTTCAGTTTATTTATTTAGGTTATGTGTATATTAAGTTTAGGATTTTATATGTAAAAAATTAAAAAGCAAAAAAAAGGGTTTGGTTTATTTTGTTTCATTTTTTATTTTCAAAAAAAATTTAAAAGGTTAAAAACTTTCTTTAGTTTAGAATAGATTTTAAATTGTATTTATTTTTTTAGAATTGAAATCTTAGATTTTAGATTACAGTTTAGTCTTCTTTCTTTTTCTTTTCTTTTTTCTTTCTTAGGTTTATTAAATCTTTGTTTTTCTAGAATTAGATCTCTTTAAATTTAGTTTTATTTTTAAAAGTTTGATTTTAAAATAAACTCAAAAAAATATAAAAATATAAAAAGTATAGAAGGGCGTAAAAGGTTTCTTTTTCAGGTTTTAGATTTAAGATTTTATATTGCTTCATTTTATGTATATATATTAGGTGTTAGTTTTAGATTAGATTTTAAGTTTTTGTATTTTTAAATTAAAATTTTTAAAATCATTAAAAAGAATAGAAAATATAAAATTTATAAAAAGTTTTAGTTTAATGTTTAGTTCATTCTTTTATTTAAGTTTAAATTTTGATAAAAAAAATTATATAAAAGGTAAAAAAATAAAAAATTCCCAAAAATCATAAAAAGTTGATGCTTAGGCCCTTTTTTTTTTTAGAATTTTGTTTAGATTTTTAGATATTAGTTTTGTTTTATCTTAATCTTAGAACTTTAATAAAAAAATCATAAAAATTTTAAATGGTTTAAAAAATAAAAAATAAAAAGGTTCCTTGTCATTTTTTAGTTTAGATCTTAACTTTATTTACATTTTGAGTTTTGTTTTGATTTTAAACTTAGGATTTTATTAAAAAAAAAAAAAAAAAAAAATTGAAAACTCATTTTGGCGTCTCTTGTGGTCTTTTTCTATAGCTAAATGCACTTAATGTTCATATTGAAGTTAGCTATGTGAAAGTGGTAACTGATCAACATTTAAATTTTCTGATCATTTAAATCATTTAATTTTTCTTGAAGTTTAATTGCTAGATCATCATTAAAGCATTGTCAATTTACTGGATATCTTGCATTGCTTGGGTTTGATGGTAAATGATTGTTTTACAAAGTTCATATCTTCTGCAACATCTAATAAATAATCATTTAATCATTAACTCCATAAGGCACTGGTCCTTTAACTTAATATAATCAATTAAATGCTTATTTCCTCTCGTGTCTCCCAAACCAACTGGTCTCTAGTTGGTCATCCATTATCCCATAGGGTCTACCCCCCTTAGCCGTGGGAGACAGGCTTAAACAGAGAGATCGGGGATCAGGGTGACAGCGCCCGGTCTGAGTATTGGCATGACAATCTGCGCGACAACACTTGGCATATATAGAGAATTATGGTTCCAAAGGGTGAAAAAGAAACTTTGTCAAAGTTATAAACACCTGTGCGCAACAGAGCTCTGCTGATGGTATTGGAGTCATATGTTTCAAACATCAATAGTAAGTATAAACCCTTTTCTTATTTCTTTATCTTTATTTCAAAAGAGATTATGTTCCCAATTCCTGTTGAACCTTTTATGCATGAAATATCGTTTAAAAAAGTCAATCATAACAGTTTAAGTGGAATAACGACCAAATAGCATCTTACCTACGTCAGCTGTCCTTTTTCGCATCACTCCATAGCATCTCCATATTTATTCATAATTTCCATTATAATGCATCGATTTCAGCAACTTGATATTTTTGTGATCTTGTCATAAATATCTACACCTTGCCATTTTTTAACCACGGTATGATTGTCGTTAGTATGTCGTTCCTCCATTTAACTGGTCGAAGGTGACCTATCATTTTTCAGGGGGGCGTGGGTGACTTCCGAAGCACTTTTGCATATGTGTCAGTCTTTTATTTGGTTGTACTAGGCTGCATGATGTCCCATAATAGCAAGTTTTAATGATATCTATGCTAAAAAAAGGGTATTATCCTATATTTACAGTTTGTTGTTCCATTGTTGGCTTAGTGCATTGTTGTGTAAAAATAACAGTGTGCAGAATTCATACAATATGGGAGGATGATTAGGACGCAGCGAGCCACAGACACTAGCAGCTTCAGATGATGCATGAGAAATTCTAGTAAGGTCTGGATGGGTTTCATATTTTACATGACTGTAGCAACCCAATGAAATTGTGGCTATCGAATTTTTATAGAATTTGCAGGATGATCATTCTATAGTAAGAGGAAGATGAATAACAGTGACGGATACAGTAATAGCTGAAGTAGCTGGACTTCCAATAGTCAGACCCATATGGACACATAAAAATTTGAGGCTTCAGGACGCCATGGCCATCTTTTGGGACAAGGGACAGAACCTAATTGTCAAAGGTAAAGGATTCCAGCGTTCATCTTTGGGAGAACCATGGATAGAGCTGGCTAGAGTAGTTTAGAGCTACATTACCTACGATGGAAGAAAGGATGTGGTAAGACCACACCACCTTAAATTACTAGCAGTTTTAAAAAAATAATGTTCTGTAAACTTGCCTGCATATTTGAATTTTTTGTTGCATGACATTGCTCAAAGCATAAAGAAATCCTGACATATAGATATGGTTGTAAGTCATCATTGTCTAATTTGGTTGGTAGTAAGCTACAATCTTGTCCAGCAACAAACTAGTTGGGAAGAATTAGTGTTTGCTATAGACAGAGGATTAGCCTTGCCTGCCCCAAAAAGAAAAAGGACCACTAGCACAACAAACAGACCACAAAAACGTAGACACTCTTCCAAATGGAGAACAAGCATGGGAACAACTAAAAACCTCCAGGGTAGTAGCAGCCAACCCTTAGAATTATCTAGCCCTGAAAATGAGCAACCCTTACAGCTGGAAGGAAGAGACAACCAAGAATTAGAACTTGAGGAGGAAATAGAGCATACTAGTGAAGAAGAGCTTCCCCTAACTCCTAGCACAAGTCCACCACAAGACCCATTAAAAGAGGTGGAATTGGCCCAGATTTTGGCCAATATGAGTGAATATATTTAGCCCGAAAGTCCGCTCAACCTCAATGTTGAAGCAGAAAAATCAGAAGAAAACTTTGCCTATAATAGGGGTATATCAAAAGAAATATTTGGTGAAGTAGAAACAAGGGCAGAAACCACTCAGGAAAAGGTAGACCAAACTAGGGTTACCTCTCCAGAAGAACCTAGTTAGGTCAATGTAAACACAAAAGATGTGGTTCAAACAAAGGAAATGGAAACTAGTTAGGGCAAAGACACAACCCTTGGAGAACAAAACCCAACTGAGCAACCAAGCTTAGTAAGAGCAGAAATGGTTAGTGAAATATTTGTTCCTCCCAAGAAGAAGAAAATTGAAATTAAGAGGTTGCAAAAGGAACAACAGAAGTTGCAGAGCTTAGTGAAAAGACTTAGACAAAAGATAAGAGTATTAAAAAGGAGAAGAATTGTAGGTAGAACCTTGAAAATGGTGAATGTAGCCATTCAAACTGAATTCCATGATGCAAGGGCTACGAAGACTCAAACCAAGCCCATACTCATTCAAACGATAAGGAACAACATGCAACCATTACAGAAGTGGCTGCCCAAACAAAGATTGCACATTTCTGTAATACAACTGTTCAAACAGAGGTAATACCCTCCAATAGTGCGGACACCCAGACATATATCCAAGCCAGGGATGTTTTGATAAGTAGCGGCCCTGGTATAAAAAATCTTGAAGAGAAGCTGGCACACACTCAACTAACTATAGAAAAGCTTGAGGAAGAGATTGTCTCCGAACAAAGGTAATAGGAATTATAGAGGCAATTGTGGAATATCAACGCATCGGAAAGTGAGGGCTTCGAGAAATGTCGGAGGGTAGAAGAGAGCACTGAAGAGATAAATAACAGACTGGAAACAGTCATGTGTCAGATGGATACTCTCTGTTCCCTTTACACAGATGTTTTAGCATGCAGGTCCCCTACCAAGAACTACGCTTTATTTTTATTAGAAAGGTATTTACAGTTAAAAATTAAGGCTGTTAGGGTAGGGAAACTCATAGAATTAAAAATTGCTGAGGATTTTATAAATTCTTGTAAACACCATGGAGTAAAATTTCAATGATTACTATGTGAGTTTTATTTGCATAATTTTATATTGGAAGAAGAAATGGAGAAGAACCCCAACCCTTTTGTGGGTGATGTATAGTTTCAAGCATTCATTTCGTTTGCTAATAACCAGTTGAAGTGGTTGAAAGCCCATAACACTTTCCAGAGGCAAGAAAATGGGTTGGACCTTTGGGTCATGGGTGAACCGAAAAACCCATTACAACTGCTAACCAAACATAAGAGTCTAATGCAAAAGGAAGGAGTAATCCAGACCTTGGGACCCATCCATAGAGGAATTGTCCAGCAAGGGGTAGATTATTTTCTCTCTATCAAAGATAATTCCTTGGCAGCAGCTAAATTCAGATGGAAAACTTCCAATCGTAATGTACAGGACAAAGAACCATTTAACTATAAAAACTTTAAATTAGCTGCAGATTGCTTGGTTACTTATAGCAACCTGATCTTGAGGGAAGGGCCATATTGGCTAGGCTGTCAATTTCATTGTCCTATTGTCTGGTATCCTGCAGCAGGGTATAAAGCTATACATGAATTACCTGAAGGACAGACATGGGACATATTTGAAATTTTGGCTAAAATCATGGTTTTAGACCACCTCATGACATCCCTTCTCCAACCTATTCTTTGACTGCTTTGCAAACAAACTACATGGTTTTCATGAGGGCATGAAAAAGAGTAAGCAGAGGAGTGTGTTGAGCTATGGAAAAGGTATGAATTTGCCATTTATTTCATCATCCTTTCCTTAATTATATCCCCTTTATATTCTAAATATATTCATATATCAAGGGATTATAGTAAAAAATAAGGAACTATTTATCATTAAAATTTAGCTAATTATTATCTTTTCTCATGTAGGAAAAAGATGAAATTGGAAAACTATCATTCCCTACCCGGGAGAAGGAAAAAGACAAAGTGGAGTAACTGTTGTTCCTTCACCAGGAAGCAGCGTACAGGCAGCAAGCCAAGGATGTAGCGCGCAGTTATGGATAAGGACAGAGAAGATTACGGCATCAATGCAAAAGGAAAAGAGTTAACTAAAGATGGAAGATTAAGCAGATCTCTTAGGATCTCTTGATCCTGAGGGATCACTGTTACTATTCTATCCGTTGTTACTATTTTATCCACTTGGCCATTATAAAAGGGATAGCGATTGTGAAGAACAAGGGGAGATTATTCATAAATTACTTTTGTATTTTTACTTTGATCATTGATTCTCGTTGTTGAAACAGAGTACGAATTGACTGTAACCATTTTGCATACGATTAATATATAATATAGTTGTTGTTTCTTCTTTCATACTGAAGTAATCCGGCGGTGTTCACTAGCATCTAAGGGCCCGACCCTAGTGGATTCACTTGCTGTTCTTGTATCATTCCTTTACGATTTCTACTGTGTGATGGTTTGGTTTCATTTCTATCTATTGTAATCACAACGCTTTACTATTTCGTATTTCCAGACTTAATGAATTGATCTATTTTACATGTTGTAATTGAATTGCGTTACTGTTCATTTCCCTCATAACAAGATCACTGCTTTTTGCAAGTATATTTGTTGTGCTATTCATTTTACTTATAGAGCTTCGCCATTCATTTAAGTAACTTAGCTTTGTTGATCATTGTAGTTACATAAGTTTTGATGTTCATTTATATTATATAGCATTGTTGCGCGTTTACTTTCTGCAATCATTTAGTTTTTCCTTTTAGCATTCTTATAGTTAGCAATATTATCTCATTTTGATCCGTTGTAGAAGCATTATTGATTTAATTCATTTCCATTTCCAATTGGTTATTTAGCATGGTGTGTGTGAGAACAACTGTAAAGAACATTGGCTATCACTGTCAAAGCTCTCAGATTGAGGATCTTATTTATGCTTGATTTAGTTTACATTAGTTAAACAAGGAATGAGTATTTGCTACTGTATCCTTGACTGATATTTGCTATTACTTTGTTGAATAAATGATTTAGTTTCAGAGCATTGAGTTTCCTTTAATTGCAAGTGAGTTTTATTTAAAGCATCTGTTTACTCTTGTATTTGAAAGCACTATACTGCAATTTAGAAACATTACTTTTGAGTAAATATCCACCACAAACTGTGTACACTCTTGAAATAGAAAATCTTGCCTGGATTGATAACTAATGTGAAGATAATTAGGAGTTAAAAAGACACCTTTTATACCTCAATACCATTTTCGATAATGAACTGTAGTGGGGAGCCCTTTAACCACATATGGGAGTGAAAGATGCGCTCCTCCACTAGATCTTGGGGTTTCTCCTTTTGGATCTTCATGGTGGCAATGGTGGCACTGGGATCCACATCAGTAATTTGCTTCACTTTGTCATTCCCATTATTAGGTTCTAACTTAGAGTTGAAACATGCATCTGATTCCAAAGACTTTAGCTCGGTCACCAGTGATTGCTTGGCCTGACACTCACTTATGTTGTGAGTGGAGCTCTTATGGAACTCACACCACTTTCCTGTGTCCTTCATTGGCTTTTTGGTGTTTTTCGTTTCTTGCATCTTTGGTAGGTTATCCTCGGTCGCCTCGTCTTGTATTTGTCCTTTGTTCAGTGGTTTGGGGGTGCTTTTCCCTTGCTTTAGATTTGTAGATCCAAAGTTTTTCTTCTTCTGTTTAAAATTCTACTTGATCTTGATAGCGTATCAGTACACCATGCTGAGCGAGGATATGACTAAGAACTCCATCTCGTCCTCGATGTACCTGTGTAGGAAGTTGTTGGCTTGAGCAAGTCTGACATAGGCTCAACGTTAATTAGCCAAACAAATCCCTACACTATTGGTCCTTTCAGCATCAGTCCATGGAGCACGGACTGAAGTCTCACCCAAAGTAGTACGCGCGGATGTTGGAACCAAGTTTCTACACCTTGAGATGGTCGTGATGTCGTTTTATTCCTTCTATTCCTACCTTCCCCCAGGTCACTTAATTCTAGTGCTCTATCTTTCTAACCCCTTATTTCTCCCTTCTATAGCTCCGCGAAAGGGTATGACGGGCCTTCATGCAGCCCTAACCTTCGATTCAGATACTTTCGCACTACTAAGGCAACGTATTGCATAGATTGTCAAGTTACCTTAAGAATCTTACTTATCTTATTAGATAATTACACTTAGCATCGCGAAAATAAATTTTCTTACTTACATTCAATTACCCAATGCAATTGCATTCATTCACACATCATATAAGCATTATAAAGGAAATTCATACATAAAATGACAAGATGCATTAATCAGAACCAAGACATAGAATTTGCATAATACTTCTCTTTGTTGATATCTTCAAGTGATTACAAACTCTATCCACCCTGCGCACACAGCTGTAGGGGTTCGCGCACTCATCTGCAAACTTCCACACTATGCCTTTGTGCACTCAGCTGCAGAGCCTCTACCTACGCTACAACCCGAAACTTAGACTTCTTACTGCAGAGCTATGACTATCTTGTTTATTACCATTCTCTAAAAGTACTTAGATCTTAGCTCATTTTATACAATCCCAAGGTCCGCGGAACATGGGTAGATCTTTTACAGCCGAATCCACTTTACAAAAGTAAGGGTGGACAACTCTTTATGACACCTGCCACATTTGTGCTCCACGACCACAAAATGCAAAGTCTTTACAAGTTTATTACAAAATTTGACCAAAACGGGGGCTTTTAGCCCCAAAACTATCCTTGGGGGATCCTGTTCCCAATAGGCCCCCAACACAAACATCATGAATCTCCCTCAAGTCACTTAGTAGACGTGGAGATCTTTGCATGAAGCCCTTCCAGCTTGACCTGTATGACCGCAACCTCGGTCGTGCACTGAGTTGTCGCTTCCTTCACATCTTCAACCATCTGCTTGGTCATTGCTCCTGCGTTGTCAGCCTTAAGCTTTTGATGTGTCGCTTGTAGATTCACAAGCTTGCCTTCGATAGATCCTGTCACTGTGTAAGCCTCATCCAGCCAAGGCTTTAGTCTTGCCTTCATCACTACTTCCTTGTGCAGTGCTGCATCCAACTGTTCCTTCGGATGCTTGGCCTCCTACAACTTGGCTAGTCTTCGTGTTACCGCGACAGTTCGCATTGTGCCTTTAACCTCATCATAGTGCTATTGTAGCTCACACACTTCTATCTCCAGCCGCTAGACATTGGGGTCCTCCTGCAAGCTTTTCAGGACCTCAAATGATTGGTCAAAAAGTTGTGAGCAATCTACGACTGCACTATCCACCACTGTTACTGCTTCTGTGATAGTGGTCACCCACTACTCCTTGATTTCTGGTAGAGTTGAAGCCTGGGCCTTCAACTACAACTCTGTGATCTGTAGCTTCAACTCCAACTAAACTCACACCATCTCAGTACGAGTGTCACTCACCCTTGTGGCCAACTTGTGGATGTGCACCTCGACTGGCTCCTCCTCAAGAATGGCCAATTCTGGGACCATTTGGCATGCCTCCTCAACGACCTATATAATGCACTTGCTCTGATTAGTCGCCTCAGTCTCAGCAATGATGGCAGAATCTCACTGCAGTGCCATGTAGAAATTTTGAATAATATGACACTTATTGATAGAGATTATGTTGATTATACACTATTTGTGGAATCATGCATAATACATAACCTCCTCTACGTTGATCATCAATTTAGCAGTATTAAGAAACATTCACATGCGCACATTGAAGCATCAATCGCACATATCAACATAGTATGTACTGGGGAAATCATACAGCTGAAAACCCCTCAAATATCTATATATTATATTGATTGAGAACATGTAACAATACATAGTATAATACTCCTCGCAAGTACTCAATACTATCTCCACCTGCTACATACAAACTAGCTCAGATCTGAATCAATCACTGGCTCAAATCTCCTCCGCTGCTTGCCTGCCTCCACTGCGCAATCCTGCATGAGAATAATGATGAATGAATGATCCAAACTCGTATTTCCCTTGGATATACCACGCAATCCTCATTGGCAATACTCAATCCATTGATTTTGCAAATCACATGCACAACTATAGTCAGAACTGATAATTGTCTTGCCCTTTCACTCACCTCTAACAGTTGTCTCCACTAAATTGTCCATGCACTGAGTTAACTGATGTATTCTTTAGTTTATTTATGAGTTAATAATTAGTGAATTAAGTAATAACTAATTCATACCACTCATCACTAATTCTATTGATCAGTTAGACTAAATACAACTAGTTCAGCTAAGTCAAATTGAACACAACTCCATCAACTCCTCATTCAACTCCACAAAACTCAATCACTCAAGTTCTAACTGAAGTCCTTCATGCAATAGCTCAAGTAACCCATAAGAAACACGTATTTCCTTCTGGCAGCTGCATGTGCCACATCCATAGCTCAAACTGAAGTGCTCCAAGAGGATAAGATAATGTTTATAGTCCAAATATTATTAAGAGGTAATAATATTTGATTATTATATTTTTAGCCTGGCAGTCTAAAAATAGACTCTGCCCATATGTCTAAAAATAGAGGTCCATCTATTTTTACCAACTTGACCAATCATCCACAAATAGCATCCTGCAACTCATAGACCATGATCCATATGTCTAAAAATAAACATAGTCTAAAAATAGACTTGTGCCAAAAATAGCCTGCGGGCACACTTAGTGAAGGCGACTTCTTTTCACTAAGCTCCATCATCTTGTTGCATTTTCAACATGCCATATTCTCATTGTTAATTTGATGTGCACTGATCACTTGGAGGGCGCGGTGCTCTCAGGCCCTCAGCTCCGCAATCACTTTATCCTGAAAGAAGTGGAGCACTTCATGCAGGAGTGCTGCTAGGTTCAACCCTATTCCCTTTAGGGTGTTGACAGTGGGCCTGTCAGCTTTGTTCTCCGTGGTGAGTTCTCCATCAGATAGCACTATCGCATTGGAGGCCTTCACGCGTAGCATATTGACAGCCTCAGAATTAAAGAATTCATATTTCTGTGATCCATAATCTTGTTTGTGAGAATAATTTCGGCAAAATCACATAAAAAATCATTTGTCGACGCATTTTGAACCAACCAGTCGATGCGTTTCGAACCAACCAGTGTGGTTCGCATAGCATATCGGTAGCCTCAGAATTGTCGATGGAAAGGTTTGTAGACACCGTGGTAGCCTACAATGCATGGGTCTGCAACTTCTATAAACCTATTTGGATAGCCCCCAGGATGATCTATTGTTGCTGCTAAAATTGTTCCAAGGCCTTCGTGGTGACATTCCTCATTGTGTCACCGATATCATGCAAGTTTCCCTCTGTTAGCATGATAGTATCTAGTGATGTCATGGTCGCCTTTAATTTCTTCCTAGACCCTCATTTTTTCGGCTCCCTTGGGCACTTGATGTGGGCGGAAATCTCTTGTGGGTTCACACTGTGCTGCTCATTTGTCTCCTCAGTCTTAGGTGAAGGCAACCTCCCACCTTTGTCAGAGCATTGCTCTGTCCCACTTGTCTGTTGTGTTGTTTGCTTCACGGCCTCACACTCCACTCGGGCCTTATCAGTGACCTCCTTTCTCCTCTTTTAAGCCAGCTACGTCATCTGAAGCTTGACCTCTTCCTTCTTTTTCTGTACAGAGGATTTTCTTTCTCCCACCACCAAATTTGTTGTAGAGCACCACTCTTCCATCCATTGATCAAGCATCATGTTAATGGTGTCATCTGTTGCTAGATAAGGCAAGTCATACCATTTCTATGAAAGGTCCTTCCGAAACCTAATGGATACATGATGGAAGTCTGCTTTAAATTCCACGTAGCCCTACAGGTTGGAATACACCGTAGGTGACAATTATGGGTTGCAATTGATGGCCATGCAGATGTTCATCTCCCTCAAGATCCAAAATATCTTGCTGTCCTTGAATCATTGTGCGTCCTTAGTTGCCCACAGCGAAGCGTAATTCACTGCTTCTGGGAGGTTTTGGGTGACCGAATGGAACTGACTGTCCTCTGGTAGCTCCCACGCTACCAACACAATTGACAACAAGAGCCACACGTAGTGGAATGTCTTGCTGAGCTCCTGCATTTCATGGAAGTTCACCAGGAACTCACCGCGAAGGTAGTCCGACTAGTTGAACTGGACTCCTTCAGTGCATTGGGCTGCTAGCTTGACGACAGGTGCCAACACCTCATTGGCACAATACTTCCTCATCACTTTCCTTACTAAGATCTATGTGGCTACCTTCACAACAGGTTCGCAGGTGCTAGATATAGCATATCCGCATGGCTTCTTCACTAGTTTAAAATTTTCCTTCATAGACCCTGCGAGGGCCTGCTCTCCACCTTTTTAACCAAATATAATGGCCAGATTCTTTCCTGTATACGAAAATCATGTTATTTGGTGAATCAATCTATCTGTGATGGGTATTGGCTCCTGTAGCCACAGATACCCATCGTGCACCAAGCACAACAGCTGCTTGATTACCAATACTATCACTGGGGTGCGGTTGTAGTGCGGCACCCAAAGCAGGTTGAGAAATCCTGCCTTGTCTACTCCTCTAAGCCACCTTTGTAGATCTAATGCAATCATTCTGATATTTGTATTAATGATGTGGTGCATCAGCTACTTGGTCTCTAGGTGTGGGAACTTCTCATGATCAGCTAGGTCCCAGTCCTCAAGTTTTAGCAGTGCCACCTGCAGTAAGCACGGTCTATCGAAAACAATATCATCCAGCAGTAGAGGGGTTTGCAAGGGGGTCTTGCTTTCATTGATAGATTTCGACACCTTGGTTTTGGACTTGCGCGAAGGGACATAGTCAGGCAACCGAGAAATAAGGTATACACCCTGGGCTTCAACCTTGTCCACTTCAACTCCCACATCCTCATCATACATTGGGATGTCTTCAATGTCTTCCTCATCTTGCTCCAATTAATGGCCTTGCCTTTCTCCTCTGTGGTGGGTTTTGGTGGGTTTCTCCTTGGCGATGTGCGCACCAATATTGCAGGTTGCTTGCCCTTTTTGTTTAGATCATGGAAGTTTGAGGCAATAATAGGTCTGTGGTGCCCTTAGATGTTCTGGGCCATCTCTTTGGTTGGGGTCGGCTTTGGTCTCGGCATACTTGGTGATTTACAGACTTCTTCTAATACTTCGGCCGCTTTTGGAGTAGCTACTTCTGCCTCCATCTCCATTTCTGGCGTCGACTCCTCTGCTACTTGTTTGGTATTTATAGTTTCTGCGGGTGCCGATATAACACTTTCCAACAGTGCTTGTGATGCCTCTAGTAAGTTTGCAAATGCTGGAGTCTCTATTTGTCATGAATTGGATTATTGCCTTGATATGGTCAACAATAATGGTGATAATGTTTAGGAGTATTTGTGTATTTTTCTTGGTCAACTTTTGTAATCAGAACAAATTGACAAGGGAAATTGTGAGCTACGTATTTTGGTTTCATCCAAGAAGAGTTTATGGAGGTGGGGGAAAGTGTTGGAATATTGGGTTCCTCAGTCAAACTCACCTTGTTGGTTACGTATTCACCATGTCCACATAATTTTGGATTTTTTATCCATCTTTTGGAGGACAGTTACAACTATATGGTCCCATGGTTATTGGTTTGGACCATATCAGATAAAATATCACACAACAATATATTCTATTATATTGTGAATGAGGAAATTACACATATTTATACAATCAATAGTCTCAATATAGGAATCCTATCTTAGACATACAGTAGTGTGGTTGAGATATTCTCTCAACCACACACTAAACTAGGAGAAACTAAATTCCTATTATGTAGGAACAAACTCCTCAAATGGAGAGTTACAACCATAGACAAGTAGGAATTAATAATTTCTAACTCCCCCCCTTAATGACTATTTGTCATAATAGTCAAATCCACCACCATCAGGCGAATTGCATGTACAAAACCTCCAAAACACAATCTGCCTCCCTCGGACAGATCCACAACTTCTCCTATCTACCTCCTCTCGCAAATCGTCAAACAAAGATGAGGATTCCCACGGATCCCCTTCTACTCAGAAAATTAAAAAAATCATCTGAGTCTGAGCCAGGTGTTCTGCAGTCCACCTGCTCAATTGAGCACAAATCTCTCGTGTACACCCGACCACAAAGGCACCTCAAGCCACATAGGCGATTTTGCCACAAAGGCACCTCAAGCCACAATGGCAATTCTGCCACAAAGGCAAGCTGGTCACAAAAGCACTTCAGCCACAAAGACTCTATAGATGGTTTCTGGCTCACCACCAACCCTCACTTTACAATGACAAAAGATGGTTTCAGGCTAACCATAAACCATTACAAAGTGGTTTTGAGATCACCACAAACTTTCAGATGCCTTTAAAAAATTTACATTTCATTCCACATTTTTGGAGTTTCTGGGTACATGCAATGGCCATTACAACAACTGGACTTGTTTATAACATGCTAGGGAGTCTATTCCACAAACCACACTAACTCAAACAAACATTTATTTTGTTGTCCACCATAATCATTGTCGCTACTCCTTTACCTTATCTGTTCATTGTTCACATCTTGGGCATCTTTGTCAAATAACTTCTTGGAACTCCATGCTTAACTTGTCATTCGTTAGAGTCACGAATTCTAACAAAACAACTTTGCCTACATTGAGTTAGCTAAGCTCAATAAGGCTCAATAATATTTAAACATGATTCTAAGAAAATACAACATAAACTCTTCAAATTTAATTTCTCTACCTCTACCGAAAGATGATTATTTCCCAAACATAGCAACAACTATTTAGAGTTCTACGAAATTCCAGATTTGTGCTTAGCTTCCATCGCCATCAAGGTAACTACTATCGCTACCATGCCTTTGACATAGCCAGGTATCTTCCTTCACCATCTACTTAGGAGTGGACTACCGGCCGTCCAATCTCCAAAACAGTAACACATTCGCTCAACTCCCACTTGGCTCATCAAGACAAGTATTATGCCAATAATATTTGCGATATCAAAATCAGTAAAACACACAACGAATTGCGCAGTCAATCCGACGGCTCGACCTCTGCTACCATTGCATAGTCCAGACCTACGTGCCAGACCACCGTCACATGAAATGCCAGCTCACGAAACCAACATTTTAAAATCAGCATCAAAGCGAACAACAAAAGCTATCCAATTTTCCCCCATCAGTTACAACAGCATCACCGACAAACAAGAATATATGAACTAGATCACCATCACAACAACCACAGCTACATTCGGTTTCATCGGCCCCACATGCGCTTAGGTGCCATTCTTGTCTAGCACTAGAAGATGAGTACTTGACATAACAACACATTCAAGATTCCACAGGTGCAAGAATAAGAGCTACCACAACGAATTGGGAATATCGACACGGATGCCCTTAACGGGGTACCAGAGGAAGAGCCCAGCTGTTCCACACCGGCAATGCCAGCCAGCTGCCTGTAGCTAATTTTCCCTCTTATCATTCTTTCGAGGTAGACCTGATTCTCAAACTTGGCATAGCAGGGCTTCTCCAAGTAAACCTCCAGCTACCTGTCATCGTTCAGGGCATAGGATTCCACCCCATACTAATACTAGGAGGCACATCAACTGCTGGGGAACAATTGAAGAAACCATGAGGAATAAAACGAATCCAATTCATTCCACAGGCATAACTAGCCAATCCTCCAAACGAGGAACATGAGTAAGGCCAAACCCATACCATAGAAAGATATCAGCCTCCTCAAGGTTTCAATTTTGCTTCACCCAAGTAGGCAATCCTTTTCCAACACGAGGATTTTGATTAGGAAATTCACCTCCTGGATATTGCTCATCTTTATGATATTCAGTTACCAAAAGGTTATGCTGTAAGAAGGTAGCTCGCCTAAGAAACATAGCTTTAGACCCTGCCAATGACAAGCAATTTGAGCCTGGGATTAGTTTGTAGCCCACTAACTGCCCTATTCTATTTACAGTCCTTGTATTCCGGAAAATCCAGTGCCGAGCAGACAGTGGATTACAATCACGCTGAGCTACAGTGACAAAATCAATTCCCAAACCTGATCAAGAAGGCACCCACAGTAAAATCCTCATCTAGTAGCCTAAAATCAATGGACACAAGTGCTAAAACAAGCTCTCTAAAATAGGGAATTCACCCACATTCTCCAGCCGGGCTTCTCCAGGAACCCGAAACGAAGCAAACTTGTGGCCACGACCGCGAAGCCCTCGAGCAATCTCACAGCCTCATCCTGATGGCTCATCCACACACTCTACCTCTCTCCGATGCAGATGTCCCTGTAAAGCTTCGACCCCTCGTGCGTGCGGATCTCCATTCTCCCATACTCCTCGGATTCGGGAGGCAAAAAGCTCAAAATATCTTGATCTTCCTAGATCAGAGCTTGAAAATTCTGGAAATTAGACTGATTGGATATAGAGGTATCGATTTATGAAATATAAGGAAAACAGTCGAATCCATGAACCTAAAGGTCCACCCATTTCAGCAACCCCGAATAGGCTTTGCAACAATCCAGTGGCTCTCTTTCCCTCGACTGATCCTATACTAGCATGGATTGAAAGCTTGCCACACCGCCCGGGACGCCAAGGGACACCCGCATGAGATCGAAACCGCGTCATTCCGTGGGGCCCAGCTGCTCTTTTTATTCTTCTGCTCCATTCTCCGAATAGACTCCATCTCTCGACAGAGAAGCGATCAGATGGTACCCATGCTGCCAACTCGAACAGGCCCTTCATCTTCCACAATTTCAATTCTATAACTCATCTCTCCAATCACTGCCTCCACCTCAATATCACACAAGAAAACACAAACACTCCTCCGTATGCTCTAAGCCATGCCTGTTTTCTACCATGGGCATCACAAAAACCTCAACAGAATTCGAATCTCTGACCTGCGAGCCACGGATACCAAGGAAGGTAGGCTGTTAAGACATATAGTTTCCGCTACAAGTGTTCGAATTGACCCAGAAAGAGTAAAAGAAATACAAGCTTTGTCTGTCCCGAGATTAAAGAAAGGCATCCAGTCCTTCCTGGGTAAAATAAATTTTGTAAGGAGGTTTATCCCAAATTTTGCAGAACTTGTGAAGCATATTACCTCCATGTTGAAAATGGGTCAGAGATCAAATGGACCGATTCAACAAGAAAATCATTTGATTCCATTATAAAAGCTATTATGGAAGCTCCCACTTTAATTAGTCCAAATTACAACAAGGAGTTCCATATATTTTCCTTTGCCTCTAATGACACCCTTGCAGCAGTTTTATTGCAAGCAGATGAAGAAGGTTTTTGGGTGTCCTAGTAAGCTAATCATAGATAATGCATCGGCATTCAAGTCGAAAAGAATGTTTGAATTTTGTTATAAGTACAATATCAGCTTGGGACATTCGACCGCCTACCATCCGCAAGAAAATGGGTTGGCAGAATCTTCAAATAAGTCTTTGGTAAATATCATCAAGAAATTGCTGGAAATCAATAAAAAGGGCTGGCACAAGAAATTAGTAAATGCACTATGGGCTGATAGGGTAAGTAAAAAAAAGTCTATTGGTATGTCTCCTTTCGAGTTGGTGTACGGGACCAACACGATTTTTCCTACTTCGCTTGCTATTCTAGTAATCAAATTGCTTCAAGAAGCTGGCAATGAGGAAGATCCCATGCAGAGGAGGATTAATCAGATGATTCATTTACAGTAGACATGGGAGGAAGTATTTCAAAATACTTTGAAGTTGCAAGAGCGCATAAAGAAAATTTATGATAGGAAGGCAAAAACAGATAAGTTTCAGCTGGATGAGGTGGTTTTGAAGTGGGATGCCCGGAATGAAGATAAAGGAAAGCACGGCAAATTTAAAAATTTATGGAAGGCTCCTTACAAGGTTGCAGCATATCGTGGTCAAAACGCTTTTCTTCTTAAGGAAATGAATGGAGATGAGTGTCTTGGGGGGCCGATTGATGGTTGGCTGCTAAAGCGATACTACTTCTAAACTATTTTCTGCTTATTTCCTCATCATTGTATATATCATTTTACTTCCGTTCTATTGCATGTGTATACTGATCTCTCATCTTCAGTCTGGGGCCCGTAGTGAAGGCTATAATTCTGGAGATGAAGGTTAGTTGGTTTGCAATTTGTTGGGTCAGTTTTATCATTCCTTTCAATTTTAGAATCGAGTCAGTTTAGTCAGAATTGTATTCAGTTTTCAGTCAAAATCTGTAGTCAAGAAATGTGTCAAAGTTTTGTGTTAATTGTTGAAATAATGACTCCATCGTGCAATGGATAAGGCATTGTTCTGCTCTCCTAGAGATCTGTCATTCTTGGCGTCTCCAAGGAGCCACCATCCCCATTGGAGCCAATGTTAGAGTTGGTCCTTATAGCCCTCTATCAGAGATCTTTTCGCTTTTGCATATCATTTTTAGGTGCCTCACTCGTTCCACTTCGTTGCATTTTGTTAGGGGCATTCCATTGACTGATGAGGGGGTCTAGTTGTCTTGTGTTCCCTCATGCTTGTCCGTGCAGGGTTAGTAAAAAATTTCTCAAAAAATCACCGAAGTACATGATCATTGCATTCATCATCATAAATGATTAGTTTCGTTAAAAGAAAGGGTCTTTAGTCCTAGTGTCTAGGGTTTTCAGTCCCGTGCATACACATAATAAAAGCCCGCATGCCATGAGGTTGGTTTTAAAAGATTTTCATTTAATATTTTTCCTCAGAAAGCATTTAAAAACATTTTTAGTCCAAAACTCTGTTTTGGAACTGAAAATTGTGATTGTACATAATTGTATTTATTATATCTCAAAAGGTTTTAGAGCAAGCCTCTGATATTTTCCAAAGCCAAAATATTAGATCCCTGCAAAAATCAACAAAACATTATCAGTTCAAGACTCAGAAAAAGCCAAAGAAAAGCATTGTATTAAAGCTCAAATGTCAAAGTGCCAAACATTATAAAGTGGGTTATTAAACAAATTTAAATCAAAGTGAGATATTTTCCTCACCTATAAAAGGGGCAAACGAGTTCATTTATTCAAAATATGCCAAGGAAAAATCATGCTTGAGTAATTTGGAAGGCCAAAAACTGCATTTCATACCCCTGGACAACATTTTGGAGGTGTGCTTCTCATACAAGGTGTGCGCTACGCATTGGGCCTCACTGGCTAGTGTAAATTATCAAAGGCGCTGCGCATATAGAGGTGCGGTGCGTGTTGGGTTTGTGCACTGCGCACTGGGTTACAACACCAAGAAAACTTTGTTCATGCTACCAGATCATCCCAAATCCACTCCAAAACTTGCAAGTAGGTATTTCATTGCTGCTCATTCAATGTTTGAAGTGTGTTTCAAGATGGGAAATTTGATGTATTGGGTCTTGAAAAATGAAACCCTATGTTCATGTAAAAATCATTCCTTAAGGGTTTTTTAAAGGACATGTGGGTGGTTTAGTGAAGATTTCCCATCCTCCATTGATGAAAAACAGTCACATACTCATTTGTAAAGTTTTGGTCAACATTGCAAAAGGGTACACATTACACTCTTGTCTATTTGTCAAACAGTGACTGTTTTATGCCAATTCATTGAAACAGAGCATTACCATTATGGCTCGGTTTTTATGATGCTTTGATAAACATGTTTGGGTTTTGAGTATGCATTGAAATTTTTACTTCACCACACCTATATCACTATACATATCACAGACATCTTGAGACCAAAGCCATGTCAAACACAGATTTAGTGTATGAGCAGCATTATGACAGTGATTCCACAACAGAGTGTAATGTGCCACAGAGGTCTCGCAGAGGTGGCAAAGGTGGTAAGCCTCTCAGGGAAGAACCTATTTCTTTGGTTCAATTACCGGCTTGCCCGCTTGCAATGGATTGTTTTCATCGTCAGTCATGCTATCGCTATTGTAAATTAATTTCACAATTCCAGCATCATCATGAACTAGCTCGTTTGTTTGTTCTACATTTACATGATGGCCATGTAAACCTCGCCGAAGTTGATTTCATTTTGTCACCAGAGACTATCGCAGAGGCCACTGGGATACCAAATATTGGAGAGCAATGGAATAAATGTCAGCAGTTAGAGAAATCCTACCATGAGCCATACATCAAACCTGGGTATATGAGGCACTTGAGCAAAGTTTTTCCTTTCCAATACCTGAATGATCAATTTGCACCTTTGATGAAACTTATCATTCAGTATTTCAATTGTGAGGGCAGATTCTCCCGTCTTTATGCGTACCATGTTTGTTTGCTGATGCATTTTACAAGGGTACGTATGATGAACATTCCATACTTCATGTTTCACAACATAGAGAGGATGGTGCCTCTTGTACAAAGGAAGACCCCAGCACAACAGCATAACAGTATTTATCATTATGCGTTGATCAAGATCGTAGTGGTTCATCAGTTGGCATAAAAGGGCATTACTTGGGAGGATTTTATTTCTCGTGACTTCTTCACAACACCTCAGCCACCTCCAGAGATTGTTCATGATGAGGGAGAGCCTTCATAGCAGTTTGACATTCCTGAGACCAAGCATGTCAATGCTCTGGTGTATGTGACATATCAGCGAGGCCACAGGGCCTTATTTGTAGCTACACGACAAGTACTATCTCCACATGGTGTGGAAGGGGTCTCGCCTTCTTCTTCAGCACAGGTACAAGTACAGGTTCAGGACAACAGCAAGAGGTCAAGGCATAAGAAGGGCCCCTCAGGAGGCCGTGATATTGATGCTACATTTATTGATGTGGATAGGAGCTCTCCTAGCTCAAAATTGAAAGAGATCATCCAAGAGCAGAAAGCTGAGATTAATAACTTGAATGACAAATTGCTGAAAGCAAAATGGGTGATCAATTATTTGGAGTAGTGCAATAAATAGTTAGAGGATCAACACACACTTATAGAGCTGCGACAAATCCGTGAAGACCGATAGGCTGCCCGAAGACATATACATGAGATGACACCTATTGAGCAGAAGATAGAAGCTGACCGGGAGACTTGGCTCGAGAGGGTCAACATCCACTTAGAGAAGTTGTTGGAAAAGGCTAATAGAGATAAAGACATGCTCCGTCACATGAAACATCATTATTGGGCTCGCATGCATGTCAACAAAGCAAAAATGAAGATTTTGAAAAGGAGGTTGAGCCAAGCACTAAAATGGCGAAAGAGGTCGGATCCACTTCGATTTTTGGCTGAAGCTTCACTGGCTGAGCATAACACATGATGGAGGGTCTTCACTCCAAATTTGAGCAAATTCAGAGAAATTTTTGTTATTTTGAAATTTTTGGTTCCAAAAACAGGTTTTTCGGCTATATGAGCAGCACGCCTGCGCGCTCAATTTTGATTGGGACATTTTCTGGAGGAAATCTTGGTATTTTTTGGTTTTTCATGGTAAGTTACACATGCTCAGTTATTTCCGAAGCATTTCATCAAGTTTTGGATGGTCAAAAGGCCCAACAACACCATGAAAACCACCTTACTGCCACCTTTTGCAACAGCAGGACGTACCTCTAGGAGAATTCAATTTTGAGGGGGAAAATGAGCTCCAAATTGGCAAATTCCACTTGGGTTGGAAATTAGACATATAGGGCTTTCAAACGAGCTATCGGGAGCTCAATTTGGATGCCAGGAAGTCCTTCACAATGAGTCTGAAAGGTGCGTTGCGCATAGAGACCAGGGCACTGTGCATAGAGGTTTCTGATCAGGTTTTCCTCCTCCAGCTGAAGAATTCGGCCAGTTGTCACCAGTTTCACTCTTTGATGTGATTTTTGACCCAGCTTGAGGTAATTTGATGTGTATGAGGTAACTGGGCACCTTTTTACCTTGTTCTAGATGATTCATTCACAAATTAGCAAACAATTAATGTAATGAATTAGTTTCCTTCCTTTCAGAGGCAGGTTGTTTTGGTCACCTAGATTCTTGCTCCATGTTTAGAATTTGTTCAAACTTCTCCTAGAAGGAGGAGATCGACCCCTAGAGGTTAGGGAATGAGGTTAGCTTGATCTATATATGTAAATTTTCAGTCAGTAGCAAGGGATGGACTCTTGGTAAGATTTTGGCACACTATTGTACATATTTTTCATATTTTGGCTAAGGAAAGATTAGAGGTTTTGCAGAACCTGTTAGGATTCTTGTGGCTTTCAATTCTTGATGATGTTATCTCTCAGTTTATTGTAAGTTCATTCATGTTTAATGTATTCCATTCCCTTCTTATGCTTCTGAAAGTAAATGAATGAGTAAATAAGATTGAATTCATTGTTCACAGTGCTCTTCCTTTAAATTTGTTTAGTTTTACATGTTTTTTCCAGTTTGGAGAGGATCCATGTTCTCCCTTGCCCTCTTTAGCTCCTTATTGTTTTGATCCATCTGTACCTTTGATCAAAGGCATCAAGACTACTGCCTACCTCGCCCCAACTCGAAATTCTGCAAAGATCTGGCCTTATCCCCGAAACCAAAATTATTTTTCCATTTCTCCAAAAATAAAAAACCTAAAAATTTTAAATCAAACTTTCCAATCTCTTTACTAGCCTAAAATCAATATTAATTTTGAGTCATCTCAGCCCCTCTGAAGACCTTTTGCCGAGATAGACCCAGAGAGAGCCCTCTCCTATCCTCGTAGGGCTAGCTACGACGCTAAGCTTGGTTTGGTGTAGCCTTCAGTTTTTCCTTCCTCAGCATGAGGCAGATTTGAGCATGAACAAGTACTCTATCAGCATAGATGTACATGCTACAAGTGAAACAGAAGAAGCTAGCATTGGACAGGACCATGGCTATATTCTACCCAAAGTGTAGAAAGAGGCATCCAGAGAGGGAATGTCCATTGAACTCCATAGAGGAATGCGCAATCTGTGAATTAAATCATGCAACAAGATCATGCCCCTCCTTGTCAGCCCTGAAAGTAGTGTTTCAAGGGATAGGAGAAGACATGGAGAAGTTGTACCTCATGGGGTCTAAAAAGCCATGGCAACCTCGACCACCAATGGGAAAGCAAGGTATGTACTCGGACCATCTCAATATTTCAGTAATTTTAATATGAATCCTCAGTCCATGCCCTATCCACCCATGTGGCCACAATACCAGTTTTCACCTTGGCAACAGTTGAACCCTCAAGCCACTTCGAGCTCCCCATGGGCTCCAACTTGGTGAGGATCTTCCCCTAGGAGGTTTCCTCAGTCGATGCCACAGCAGCAACTCCAACTGCCCTCTAATGTGCCTCCTAGTAGTCAACTTGTTTGTCCCCAACTTCCCATCCAACCTAACCCGAATCCTAATAATAAAGGGGTTCATCAAATTGACACTCTCAACCTACCTTCATATAGCATTTCCACCGCAGAATTGTATGAAATGAATTTACAATCAGGGTGGACAGTCGATACTCAACCTCCACCAGTTATCATTGAACAACTTGATAGTGAGGGTATAGAATCAGAATTAATTAACAAGGAACCAAAACAAATTGGTAGAAATCAAGCGCCTCCTGCAAAACAACATCAAGTTGAACCACCCTATCCAGAAAGAATGACTTTGAGTAAATCAAGCCCTCAGGCTGAATTCGACTTATTAGGTGAATTACAAAACTTATTTGTCAAAATTCCCCTATTACAAGCTATGAAGGATGTACCAATATATGCAAAGACTCTTAGGGAATACTTTCGAAGAAACCTACAAAGAAATCCAAAGACCCCCTTACTATTCACATCATGGGAAAACTATAAGATTTTATGATGGGAAAGTCAATGCCTGTAAACTATAGAGATCCAGGGAACCCAATTCTAACAGTGCAAATTAATGGGATAGAAATTATGAATGTGCTGGTAGATCTGGATGCTACCATCAACGTTATCACCATTGAAACCATGCATACATTAGGTCTTCGTAACTTGAAGTAGACATCTACAATGTTAGAATTAGCAGATCGGTCTACAGTAAAACTAGTAGGAAAGTTAGAAGATGTAACAATTTTGATGGATTCATGGCACTACCCCACAGATTTCCTAGTATTACACAGGCAATCTTCAGTTGGTGGCCATCCCCTGATTTTAGGTAGGCTGTGGTTTGCTACTGCAAAATGCTTATATTGGGTGTTGTTCAGGGCACATGGTTATTTCAAATGGGCACAACATTAAGAATTTAGTGTTATACCCACCTGCAAACCCAAAACCATCCACAAAACTAGCAGGTAGCAAGAAAATCTTATTGAGGAAGGAACTTGAATCAAAAAATGAGGAATTAAGACCAATCCTTACTATTGAATAGGCCCTCCAGTTAAAAGTGGAATCGAAGGATGATGTAATCACCTCCTTTATGAATGATCCTTGTTCCATTTCTAAACCAAATCAACAAATCCTAGAATCCATCTTCAGCTGTGAAACACAGGAAACTATTGAAACATCAGAGAGATCGGAGGAGCTACCCGTAGTTGCAACCCATGGAAGTATCCTAGTGGAATTAGAACCAGGAAAGACCCTGAACATTAACCCAGACCTATCAGAATCCCAGAAGAAAAAACTTTTTGATTTCCTTTGGAAACATAAAGAAGCCTTTGTCTGGGATTACTCAAACATGAAGGGGATTCCTGCTAATGTAGGTATCCACCATATATATATATTAAGGAAGATTGTCATCCTCTGAGACAACCTCATAAAAGGATGAACTCTGCATTGAAAAATGTTGTTAAAGAATAACTTCAAAAATTACCAGACGTAGGTTCTATTTACCCCATTTCAGATAGCCAATGGGTTTCTCAATTAGTAATGGTCCCTAAGAAAAATGGTAAATGGCGAATATGCGTGGATTATAGAGAATTAAATAAGCCAACACAGAAAGACCATTTTCCTTTACCATTTATTGACCAAGTTTTGGACACATTGGCTGGTAAAAAAAATTTCTCCTTCCTAGACAGATTTAGTGGGTATAACTAGATCCAGATAGCTCCTGAAGATCAAGACAAAACTACTTTCACATGCCCCTAGGGAGCATTCACATACTGGGTCCTTCCTTTTGGCCTATGTAATGCACCTACAACATTCCAGAGGGAAATTTTGAGGATCTTCTCTGATTTGGTGGACGATAGTGTTGAAATTTACATGGATGACTCTACTCCATACGGGGATACATTCATAGAAGGGTTGAGAAATTTAGGGAAAGTTCTTGAAATGTGCATACAGGAATGTGTCTCCTTAAGTACGGTAAAGTGCCATATGATGATGGAGGAAGGAATTGTTCTAGGACATTTTCTCTCAGCTGAAGGAATTCAGATGGACCCAACTAAAATAAAGGTAATTCTACACTTTTCGATACCCAAAACACCCATGCAGGTATGCAGCTTTATTGGTTATGTCAGTTATTACAAGCACTTTGTAGAAAATTTTGCTAAAGTAGCACATCCACTTCTTCAATTACTGACAAAAGATGCAGATTTTGTGCAGACAGATGACTGTGATGTAGCCTTCATGAAAATCAAGGAATTGGTCTGTAGCACTACAATCCTTAGAGGGCTAGACTAGGCATTACTATTCCATATTCACACAGATCCTTCGCAGGCAGTGGTTGGTGTAGTATTGGGACAGCAAGAGGACAGGGTACCATATGCAGTTTACTATGTTAGTAAAAATTTAGCCCCTGCTGAATTAAATTACATAGTGATTGAAAAAGAGTTCCTTGTTGTCATCTATGCCATCAACAAATTCCAGCATTACATTCTGGGTATCCTACCTTTGTACATACTGATCATGCAACTATCAGGTATTTAATGAATAAACCTATTACCCCTGGTCGCATTACAAGATGGCTTTTTCTATTACAGGAATTTGACATTAGTATAGTAGATAAACCAAGGAAGGACAATGTGGTTGCTGATTTCCTGTCTAGGATAGAAAATGATGGTAATAATACACCCATTGAAGATAATTTTCTAGATGAACATCTTTTTCCAGTTTCTGCTAACACTCTGTGGTATGCAGATATTCCTAACTATCTTGCTACAGGGAAGGCGCCTCATCATTTGTCATATAAGGATGAGAGGAAGATTATTCATCATAGTACCCGATAGTCATGGATGGCAGGGTATCTCTTTCATACAAGGGTTGATCAATAGATTCAGCATTGTGTGGCAAAGGATGACATCTATGAGATATTAAAGGCCGCCCATGATGGATCCTGTGGAGGGAATTTTGCAGATAAGAGAACAGGCCACAAAGTGCTGCAGATGGGATACTACTGGCCTTCCATATTTTGTGATTCTCAGGATTATGTCCGTAGATGTGATAGTTGCCAATGGATGGGACAACCTGGGAAAGTAGATGAAATTCCTCTACAGCCCTAGATAGTCCTCCAACCTTTCAAGAAATGGGCCATCAATTTTGTTGGTCCTTTCAATCCACCTTCTCATCAGAAATCTCACATCTTGGTCTGCATTGATTATGTGACTAAACAGGTGGAAGCCAGAGCAGTCGCAAGAGCGATAGAGGAAGTAGTGGCAGACTTTCTTTTCGAAGAAATCTTTGCTCGATATGGTACTCCAAGGGAAATTGTGTCAAATGGAGGGGTGTAGTTCACATCTCACATGATATGGAAGATGATGCAGAAATACGGGGTCAAACACAGAGTGATAACCCCTTATCATCCCCAGGCAAATGGACAGGTAGAAAGTACAAACAAAATATTGGAAAATATCTTGACAAAAACAGTAGCAAGTCATCGCCAGGACTGGTCACAGAAAATTCCAGAAGCTTTATAGGCATACAGAACAACATGGCAGAACACAAATAGCTTTTCTCCATTTGAGTTAGTCTATGGAAAATATCCCTTGTTTCTAGTAGAATTCGAGATCAACACGCTCAGAACAGCTTTAGAAGTAGGCCTAGACTTATCAAAAGCACAGAAACACCGACTGGAATAGCTCAATGAGTTGGACGAGATTTGATTGATAGTTGTCCAAAAAACTATTGTTTTTCAAAAGTAGAAAATGAAATGGCACGATAAATTTATCAAGAGCAAGGTGTTTCACGTAGGGGATTGGGCATTACTTTACAACTCCCGGTTTAAATATTTCAAAGGCAAGCTTCACACTTGTTGGATGGGATCGTATGAAGTGGACACAGTGTTTGACAATGGAACAGTTAGATTAATTACAATAGATGGGAGTCATACTTCATTCTTCATATGTGGACGTTGTCTAAAGCTATACCACCATCCAGCCTCTAGGGATGCCTTCATCAAACATATTTCCGATTCATCTAGTTTAATGGTTGTTGGTATAAAGGACACTCTCACTCTACTCTAACTTATATATATATATATAATAATAATAAAAAATAAAAAACTAATAATACAAAATAAAAATAAAAACTGCTATTACTTACTTGTTTGTATTTTGTAGGAATAACAAATGAATATAGCTAGGAGAAATGTAACACTTGGTGTTGTTACTCTGATGTTGTTGTTACTCCATCGGTGTTGTTACTCCACCAGTGCTGTTACTCCGCTGGTGCTGCTACTCATTCGTTGTTGTTACTCCACCAATGTTGTTACTCCGTCGGTGATGTTACTATGTTGGTGCTGCTCTCAGCCGTTGTTGTTACTCTGTTGGTGCTCTTACTCAGCCATTGTTGTTACTCTACCACTATTGTTACTCCACCAACATTGTTACTCCACCGATGTTGTTACTCCACAGTTGTTATTACTCTGCCAGTGCTATTACTCCACCGGTGTTGTTACTCCGCCGATGTTGTTACTCTGCCGATGTTGTTACTCTACCAGTGTTGTTACTTTATTGGCACTCTTACTCTGTTGTTGTTGTTACTCCATCGTTGCTATTACTCTGCTAGTGTTGTTACTCTGATGGTGCTGTTAGTCAGCTAGTGCTGTTACTCCGTATTGTTGTTACTTTGTCAGTCATTTTGTTGTTACTCCACCACAAGGTAAGTCCCCAGGTATGTCTCTGCTTAATTTTATGGATTTAATTAAAATATTCCAAAAGATAACAATACGTGCTGTGGACAGCTGTAATTAAGTTGGGGGGGGGGGGGGGGGGGGGGGTCCTGTCATAATAGACAATGACGTACCAACAAAAATGCATTCATATCACACAATTCACACCAAACTAAATCTAATGATTATGGCGATTTCGTAATCACAACCATAACGCATTGGAATTCGTGTTAGTACGCAAAAAGTATAACCAGTCATTTCCCCAACACGTCGCATTGAACGATTGAAAACATCCAACTCTACTACCATAACTCACCACCATTCTCTGAGATTTCTTCAGACGTACCAACATTGTTACCATCCTTTTCTGTAAGGCGACCATGGCATTATTACTGTTACCAAATTTTTGGGTCCCTGTCATTTTCCCCTACTAGCTAACTATATTCATCGTGTTGATCCCACCTCTACAACGATGAGTGGATGGTCTGTGCGACATGAGCTAGAGGACACAACAAGAGTTCGAAATAGTCAGGAAATATGGTAAGTCTTTGAAAATGCAAGTTGGGATGTCTACTTTGACAGGTTGAGGGGGTTCAATGAGGCAATTATGGTGGAATTTGCACTCAATCTGGAAGAGGAAAGTTCTCAGGTCCACAGGATAGAAGTCCCTGTTATGGAGGAAGCCATTGTAGAAGTTAGCGGGCTCCCTCAATATGGAAAAACATGGTTTTCAAGGATAACTTCCCTCCTGGAGTTTCTTGAAGCCTTTTTGCAGGCAGGAGAAAGCATTGCTCAGAAGGGGCGAGGATACGACCGAAACGCGTTACCGCATCCATGGGGAGAGGTAGCATAGTTTGTAATATAGTATATAACTTGCGAGGGGAGGTACTCCACTGTGTTCAAATATCATCTACGGAGATTAGCTCACCTATGATTCCCCAAAGCAGAGGCCTTCTCATTAAATTTGCCTTATTTCCTACTAAGGAGTATATAGCTAATGGCATAGTCTGCTCAACAGTTGTGACAGGTGATGGTGGTCATTACCCACCAAGGGCTGGTCTAGCTACTGGTGATGAATGCAATTAGAAGGATTCCAATTTTGTGGGAGTTATTTTGGGATTCCACGGAGGAAGAGATAGTAGCCGCTATGGCCGCCAGAGAAGATGAACTAGAAGTAATGGAGGAAGAATATGGAGAAGATTACTATCTTCACCAAGAGGAGCCAGAGGAGATGGAAATGGGATCCGAAGAACTTGAAGAAGAGGTTGCTCCTCAAGAGCAAGCTGCAACTGCAGAACTGATGGAAGATGGAGGAGTCGACATAGAAAGGCCCACTAGTACCATGGCCGAGGCTGTTCCATAAGAACCAGCCTCGACTGTCGAGCTAGTAGAGCAAATCGACAACACGACAACAACAAAAAATGTACCACAACAGGCAAGGATGAAATAATTGGTTGATATTGCGGTTGAAGGTACTCCACAAGAACTTCCCACCACCATGGAACCAATGGAGGAAGACAGCCCGAACGAAGAAGAGGTCATGGCTGCCCCAACCATAGAACCAATGGAAGATGACAAAGCAGTATGAGAAGAGCTCGGAGCTAGGAGAACCATGGAAACTACAGAGCAAGTTCTAGGATAATTAGGGCATGAGGCTGGCTCTTCTCCACAAGAACTAGTGTCAACCTCGGGACCAAACAATGTACAAGCAAGGAACACGACCCAGAACAAAATTGTCGAAGACCAGAATGAAGACCCATGCTAGTTTTCCTTTTTCTCTTCTATTCCAAGAGGAGCGAGGGTATCTCATTCCCCCTAGCGCACAGAAGAAGATATCGTCGTTTCTCCTACTTTGAAATTTGATGAGTCGACTAGAAGAAGAGGTGCTGGAGAATTTTTGACTATGGAATCCCAACAGGACCCTTTTGAAGGACTGGTCAGAGAAAAGTAGCCTAAAACATCACAAAGACCACAAAGGGCACCACTGGTCATAGTGATCACACAACAAAAGGAAGCAGTTGTTGGCGAAGAGGAGGGGCAAAGCAAAGTGGTCCCGATGAATGCGCCAGTGGTAAGGTCGGTGAGAAGGCCGTAAAACAAGAAATAATTGAGGAATAACGAGCAATGGAAGGAAACCTGGAAGTCGGCATAGCAGAAGCTTTCCCAGGGGATTTACCTCTAGTTAACCAGTTGCAGAAGCTGAAGAGCTTTTGGTTAAGAAAGAATGGGTAAAGTTATGCGAACAATGAAGACTACCAGTCAGACAAAAATACCAGTTACAATTCAGAGAAACAATGTGGCTCAAGACAGAGGTTAGGAAGTTGAGAAAGCAAGTACATAAATTATAGAAGCAGGTGAAGAAATACAAGCAGCGAGTTGAAAAGTCCCAAGCCACAGTAGTTGAAGTAGGGACTCAGGTGGACCAGATAGCCACAAATTCTGCTACCACTCAAACAACCCTGGTCGAGCAACTGTTTGAAGACTGTGGATATGCCCTAATAGCCGAAGTGCAGACTTGGAAATCCCCTGCAACCTGGTATCAAAGTGAGGTAAAAAGAACTCAAGAATGAGCATTCACAACCATTTTTGAATATGTGGAGTGTATAGATGTCATGAGGTTGAGGCATGTGAAGCAATAGCTCAAGATGGAGTAGTTGGAAAGGCAAGTGGTAGAATTGAAAGCTGATAAGGAGCAGATGTTTAACGTAGCACAAGAGGTGATTGCATGCCGTTCCCCTACTTCGTGTTATTATTTATTCTTGCATGAACGTTTTCTTTTCTTCTGTATGGAGAGCATCAAGAACGAAATCAGTTATGACATAGAGGATGGTGTACAAGTCCTCCGTATATTGAGGAGCCATGATTTTCCAACTCAACATTTGATGTGTGAGTTTTACATGCATGGGTATCTACTGCGCACAGATAGAGGATTCAACCCGGTCCCACATGTGGGAGACATTCATTCTAAGGGCTCTCACCTCTTACACTTTTAATTAGATAAGCTAGCAGAAGGTTTTTAATACATTTGATTCCAATCAGGTTACAAAGCCCTTTATAGTAAGAGGAGAAGATGAAAGGTCAGTAACCATGTTCAATAAACACAACACCCTTTTGGGAATTGTGGGAAAAAAGAAAAGAATGCTAAGAACAAAAAAATGGTGCCTTGATATTTGTGTCAAACAAATAGTCACATTTCAAGATGAAGCCCTTGATTGCTTTCAGAAAAGATGGATGATGTCACCTATAGCTGTCCAGAATAGGGAACCGTTTGGAGCACTGAATTTTGCATGAGCACTGAATAGAGTCTCAAGGTATGTGGTGTGCATCCAAACATGCGGGGTTTGGTGGATGGGGATCTAGTTCCAGTTCCCCACCATCTAGTTGCCAATAGAAAATTACACCCCAACGTATAATGTTTCGGGTGATTGGTGGAAGGAAATCCTCCTCTGAGAAGGTTTTAAGGTTCTAGGGACAGAGATGGCCAAAGAATATGATCTTGCTCAGCTCAGGAAGCCAACAGTCTGCATAACCCAGAACTATGAAGGCGGCGAGCTACATGAGGGCATGTAGAAGGCTAGTTGGGGGGAGATGTTGGGCACCAAATCGGGCTATCTTTATATTGCATTTCCATCCCTCTTTTTGTCCTTTTTTCACTTATTCATTTGTATTTACTATGCTAAATCTGCAAGGTAATTACCCCTTTCTTGTCTATTGGAATATTTTATTAATGAAGTAAAGTCATGGGGTTTTGCCTATTCACATCACTAAAATGCATTTTTGACCACAGCTTCCAAAGAACAGGTACCAATCTTTCAACATCTCGCAACAAAACCACAATTCACAGCAATGACCAGCCATAAGGAAGCTATGTAGCCAGAGTCACAGATGTCCTTGAACCATTCTTGGAACATTCTCTGATATTTTTCATCCAGTGTTGGTGTCGTTCTGAACCAATGTATATTTCTGGGTATATGGTTACTAGGTTTTGGGGAAGGATGTTGTTCTCCTTCTTGTATAAAAGACAGGTTATTCATGTAGAGGGGGGACACCCCATCGATATTGTAATAGTTTTCCTCCAGTTAATAATATATCACTCCTTTTGTTGTTCTACTCTTCACTGTGATTAACGCAGCCCTAATCAGAGAGCTGGGCCTGCTCTTCTAATCAGGTGCTACTTAGTTCCTGTTGTGTGTCATTTATCATTTTATGGTTGTTGTTGTGGATTGTTATTTCTTGTAATTGCTTTTCTTGAGTACTGTAGTTAATTTTATTTGTATGGCAATGCTTTGAGTATTAATCACAAACCCTTGGATGGTGACGGATGGTAACATTGCCCCTCCATATACTTTTCATGTTTCCTTGAAAAGGATACGCACCTAGATTGATAAATGAATGTATGAAAAAGGGTGAATAGATTGTTCATACCTCGACCCCAACACCTACTAGAGGAGTCTCCATGGGTTTACTACTTTCCATGTGAAACATTTTAAGTATCTCGTTGGCATACCTGCCTTTAGGGATAAAAAGTTCCTCATCACCTTTCCATACTTCCATGCCCATAAAGTAGTGCATGAGCCCCAAGTCCTTCATTTTGAACTCTCTTGCAAGATTCTCTTTACAAGACTTGATCAGCTTATCATCACCTTCATAATCAAATCATCGACATATAAACCAATAATCAACCATTTACCTTCGACCAAAATAGGGTAAAGGTCTGCATCTGCTTCACTTTTAGTGAAGCCTAAGCCGGTGAAGTAGCCATCGATCATGGTGTACCAAGCATGAGGTGCTTGCTTCAGCTCATACAATGCTCACTTGAGTTGACACACATGCGCCTCTCGGTCAAAGGTCTCAAAACCTTCAAAATGCTCAATATACACATTTTCCTCAATCATGCTATTAGGGAAGGTTGTATTTACATCCACCTTATGTATCTTTCATCCATTTGGGTTGACAGTGTCGATATTGATCTAATTGATGAGTACCTTGTAACAGGAGCGAAAGTCTTATTATAATCAATCACCTCTACTTGAGAAAATCCTCGGGCCATAAACCTAGCCTTATGTTTCTCCACACTTCCATCAGTTGCTTACTTTATCTTTTCAAGCCATGGAGAACTTGCCACTGACTTGTCCTTTGGTCTTGGGAACACATCCCAAAAATTATTCCTGAAAATGGAGTCATTATCCTCAACCATCGAATCAAACCAAATTGGTTTCTACACTACCTTTTCAAAAGAACATGGTGCAATCTCAACACATCTACTCATAAGAACCATGTATCTAGTATACCTCTCTGGTGACCTCCTCTGCCTGCCTTGCGGTGAGGATGCTCCCACATTCTCTATAGCATCATGAAATAACTTGTCATCCTCTCTGGTGCACTTACTCCCATCTCTAGGAGACTTTGCATGAATGGATGTCTCTACTCTTTGATCCTTTGTCATCTTGTTGGTTGGCAGGTACACCAGATAGTTGTGAGGTGTATCATGTACCCGACAAACATCCCCAACCTTGTTGTGGGCGCAAGCTTCTTTTGTGCATCTTTGGTTACATGGAAATAGACTAGTGAACCAAAAATTCTAAAGTGACCCACATCTCGTTTCTTCCCTGAAAAAGCCTCTTCTGGTGAACTCATCAAAAGAATTTGATGAGGGCTTCTATTTTGAAAATAAGCAATTGTGTTGCATGCCTCGGCTACAAGTGTAGTGGTAGTCCATGATCATGAAACATTTCCCATGTTAAACACATGCATGGTGGAGGAAAAATATGAATGATAAACATTAGATTGCCTTTACTATTCACAAGATGTTCATTTATAATACATTTTACATGATTCTTGGATTCATCTTGTATGAGCAAAACATCTTCTTGACTATTGAAGCCAATTGCCAAGAAGTGATCCATCCAAGATGATTCTTTGTTCTTGTAGGAGGTTTTTTTTTAAGCATCTATGTGAAGAATGGGTATGCTTACAACAATGCTTGCATAGATGAAGATCAAAATGGTGATATTTCACATGGCCAACTTGGTCAGAGTGTTGGAATTTAACAATTTGTTGTTGTTTTTGTGGAAGAGGAGAAGAATCTGGAATTGCTGAAGGTTAACTTTCATGAAGGAATCCAAGACTTTGAAACTCAATGGGCTTCGAGTAATCTAGAATATGAAAGGAAACCTCCTTATCATATCCAAGACCTATTCTATGCTTATTATGGAGAGTCTCTTCCAAAGGTCTGATGACCAACTTGGGAAGTGCAGGCTGCATTTATGCATCTGCATGTACAACTACTCCTGAGAGGGGCTCAATGATTTGATCAATTTCTAGTTGTTGATGGGAGTGTGTCTCAAACACAGAAATTTCATGAACAAAGACAACTTCAGAATCATGACTATACTTCTATAACTCCTCTTGCTGTAGCTGTGATTCAAGCTGCAAAAAATCAATTTTTTCTTGTGCATTTTTCAGACAAATATGAATGTGTGAAAGAGAGTCTTTGCTAATTTTAACTCTGCTATCAATAGCAAAATGTATACGAGTGTTGCCTAACTCTAATACTTCATCAATCCTAGCCATTTTCTTAACAATCTAATCTCAAGAGATGCAATATGTACTTCTATTAAAAATGCAACAATGAACTTACGCGAGGGGCTTCTTCATTGCACTATCAAAACACATGTAGACATGCCCAACACTATGCTTGTCCAACAAAATTCTTCATTGCACCAAATTTATAGGTTCTGATTGCATTGTATTCTATAGTAGCTACTAAGAAAGAATAACGCAGTGAAAATATTACTTTTTCTTCGACCTTCATTAAATGCCCCAATTTTCACTGTCTCTTAAGAGATGCCAACCACGTCTATATGTATTTTTGGCTATCCTGTGACAAACTTTTGGGCTGAATAATGTCCAAGATGCATGGATCTTCATTCTTTTTGCCATGGGAATTGACGACGTGACATGGAGAGGGGCCATAGCAGGGGACCAAAACACCGAAACTGTTCTCAGACTCTGTGTTGCTGGAGAATTTGGAAGAAAGAAGCTCGAACAATCTAATGGACTAGCCAGAGTTGTCAGAATCATAAAAAGATGTCCAATATCCTACATATGTCGGCACCACAAACCCATCAATTTCCATGTTCTCTCACCGCTAGTCGACTTCGCTAAACCGTTTGCTGCCATGTCTCATTGGGCTTTCATCGAGAGACAAAGGAGAAATGAACCAAGTTGGATAGTAAATCTGAAAAGTGCATCTTTATTGGGTATAAGGATGGTTAAAAGGGTTATAATCTTTGGAACCCAGTCACACGGAAGGTTGTGTACAATCGAGATGTGGTGTTTAGAGAGGTGAAAGATGTTATCAAACATGAAGTCCAACCAAAGGAACCTGTGAAGGTAGAGTTTGAACTAAAGGAGGAAGAATCAGACTCTGTAGCAGAGGAGGAATCAGAAGATGAAGAGCCACAAACTCCGGCTGTGAGAAGATTAGCTCGAGAAA
>APFE031398689.1:40223-65689 GCA_000404065.3 Pinus taeda
GGAGCATAATGAAAAATCAAGCTGGTAGTCTCAATTTTGGGATCCAGTGGGAAATCTCTATGTATACGTGTTTTATGTGTTATGCTCTCGCATTTTTATTTTTCCTATGATTTAGAATTTGTATGCAGGTAATTTTTGTACGGGGTTAAAACCTACACATGCTTGTCCTTCGATGTTGTCAAGAATGATCCAAACACATCTAAGTGGACTCGATTGAGGATTGCCTGTGCTTGAATATCTTTGTCATGAAAGGAAGCCTTTGTGTACTTTCCCAATGAACACCCTTAGAATGTGTCAACTCGTTGAAGTGTAGCCTTGTGTAGACCAATATAAATTTGCTACATGATTTTAAAAGTGCCATGATGCAGTGACCCAACTTCCCGTGCCATAACTCACCAATGTATTGGCTCTGCATATTATCTATTTTCGTGGTCAAGGGAACCCAATCTTCTACCTCCAACTTGTAGTGATTCTTCACTCGAACCAATATCCTCTTCACATGTCCCATAGCTATGTAATGAAGGAACGCCTTCCCTTACTAAATATCACATCATAGCCTCTATTCTCCAACATGGCAAAAAACACCAAGTTCTTCTTCAAACCAGGAACATACATAACATTTCGCAAAGTTAGGAGAGAATCCGACTCCCTCTGGAAGGTAATTGTATTGAGACCAATAGCGCTATAAGTCCTCAATATGCATATGGAGATCCTTCTCCTACAAGTTACTGAAGAGCAAGTTATTACTAGTCATGTGCAAAGGAGATCCAATATCTGGGTACCAATCACTACCCATAATCGATGATGTCATACATGCGATGAGGATAAATTCGAGTTCAAATTGTGAGGAAAGTGCCTCACCTCCTTCCACTCCTCCTGAGAGCTTCTTACTAGCTTTTTGAGCAGACACTTTATAGAAAAATGTCCCAACTCATGACAATGATAACACTTGACTTTCGACATGTCCTTCTTCTTGCCTGCATGAAAAGAATCATATTTGGAATGGAATGAATTCCCCTTCCCTTTCTCTGCCTTACCCCCTAAGGAACAATTTTCCTCATCATCAATATTTGATGAGGATTTTTCTCTGATATTCCTTCGAATCTCTTCTTATACCAAATCCAACGACAACCATTCCTAATCTGGTAGCTTCTCCCTCCCATTGACAGAGTCCTGATAACTGTGGAAACTCTTGGGAGGTCCTAGAAGAGCGAGGTTCACCATGCCATCCTCAGTAACAGTAATCCTGACACTTCCAAGCTCATCTCGACAATGAGTGAGCTTGGTCAAGTACTTCAGAATAGAGTCACACTTATCCATCTTAATCTTTCTATGTTTGTCCTTCAGTGCCAGTCTCCTATGGTCACTGCTATTTTGAAATAGGTCTATCAGTGCCTTCCACATTGAGTATGGATTATCCTTTCCATGGAGATTCAAGACAATGGGGTCTCGAACTCCCTCCAGGATAATTTTTGTTCCTTTTTCCACACAATCTCTCCATTCAGCCAGATCTTTAGTATCCAACGTTGGAGGTTTAGGAATTTCATGATCTATAAATTCCTTGAGCTCATTGTCCTCCAACACTGCTTCAATCCTATTCTTCCAAGCTATGTAATTCGAGCTTCCCTCCAAGGAATACCCAAGTCACAACCCATAGAAAGACATATTTTAACTCTGAAGTATGAACATGAAAATTTTATTTCACATGCACACCAAACTCGAATTCTCCTCTTCTATAATGTCTTCATCTCGGATACCATGAATATTTTTTCTGTAGATCTAATATCTTATGTGATATGCTAAAACACAAGAGAACAATCTACTCTGCTCTTCAACGAAAACAAAAATTGATCAATGAAAACAATAAGAATAAAAGGAAGAATATCAATCTCACATAACACACTATTTATCTGGGGAAAGAAAATGCTAGAAAAATTAACTATCTATATTGGATTAACCAGAAGATATGAGAAGATAATAGAATGCTTGTTCATCCTAAACAATTGTTGCACTAGTATAATATAACTCTCTGCCTCACAAGCCAACTCAAGCCAACACTTAGCCAAATCTGTTGCCTACCAAGCCCCAAATTCCTTGCATAATTCATAGAGGAATCAACCCATATTTAAATTGGAAATCCACTCTCCATAACTATCCAATCCAAACATTGGTCCTCAACTAATTTCATGCACCATTTGTAGAACTTAGAAAATTATACAACTGATAGTACATTATCCCTGAACTCCAATCTCAACTCGGTCCTCCTCTGAACTCACATGCATGCATTATTTATGAGTGAATATTCAATTAGTTGATGTTGTATTGGTGATGCACTAGTGGACTACTCCACTACTAGACGTCCTACTAGTTCCTCCAACAATTAGAACTAGTTCAACTGACTATAACTCAATTAGATTGAGTTATATAATTAAAACTCCAAAGACTCTACATGACTCTATATATACTTCCAACTCAATTTTCCTACGTAAATTAAGTTGATTTAACTTAATTAACTATTACAAGTTGCTATGATAATAGAATTACAATTTAATTCACAATTTAGGTCAAGGACAAATTAAATTGGTATTTCTTGTTGCTATTTTTAACACTCCCTCTCAACAAGAAAGGGATTATTAACCACACCAATCCTATCTCTATGAAACTCAAATTTGCATCTTGACAAATCCTTTGTCATGATGTCTTCACCTTGATCCTTTGTGGGCATGTACCCCAACAACATAATTATCCTCTACACATGATCTCGAAGACGGTGATACAGGATATCAATATGCTTGGACCGATCATGAAAAAATAGATTTTCAGAGATTTTGATACAACTGTGATTGTCACAGTAAATCACAGTTGGATCCATCTGTTGACCAAACAAACCAACAAAAATATTCCTCATCCAGATGGCCTCACAAGTTGCTTGACTAGCAGCCATGAACTTTTCCTTTGCTAAACTTGGTGCAATTCATCTCTATTTCCTTTTGTACCAAGAAACAACTATTGACCCAATGCTAAAGATCCTTCCTGATGTGCTCTTCTTGTCAGATGGACTCTATGCCCAATATTCATTGGTGAAGACTTCAATCTTCACTCCCTTTGTCTATCTTTACCATAAGCCGTACATAGTAGTGCCTCTGAGGTATCTCAACACATGCTTGGATTCCTTGAAATACAACTTCGTCATCTTAACCATCACTTCAATAAGATGGTTAACTGCATAGCACATGTCCAGTCATGTGTTCACCAAATACATGAGTGAACCCACAAGCTACCTATAAATAGTAGCTTCAACTACTTCATCGAAAGTAGCATCCTCCTTCCTCCAGTTACCTACTATAGGAGTCTCCAAGGGTTTACTGCTCTCCATGTGAAACATTTTGAGTATCTTGTTGGCATACCTTCCTTGAGAGATAAAACGTTCCTCATCACCTTGCCAACTTCCATGTCCATAAAGTAGTGCATGAGCCCCAATTCCTTCATTTCGAACTCTCTTGCAAGATCCTCTTTACAAGACTTGATCAGCTTATCATCACCTGTCATAATCAAATCATCAACATATAAACCAATAATCAACAATTTACCTTCAATCACAATATGGTAGAGGTTTGCATCTGCTTCACTTTTGGTGAAGCCCAACCTGGTGAACTAGTGAGATATCATGGTGTACCAAGCATGAGGTGATTTCTTCATTCCATACAATGCTCACTTCAGTCGGCACACATGCACCTCTTGGTCGAAGGTCTCAAAAAATTCAAACTTCTCAATATACACCTCTTCCTCAATCATTCCATTAAGGAAGGTTGTCTTTACATCCATCTAATGTATCTTTCATCCAATCTATGTTGACATTTCCAATATTCATCTGATTGATGAGTACCTTGCAATAGGAGAAAAAGTCTCATTGTAATCTGTCGCATCTACTTGAGAAAATCCTCCGGCCACAAGCATGGCCTTTTTAAGTGTCAGCCTTTGCAACCTTCCACCAATGATCAAACATTCTCTTACAAAGTGGTCTTAGGGTGTCAAAGTCATTTTTTTTCATTTCATTGGGTCTTCAAGTAAACTTTGGTCACTAGGTATTAGGCCTAGGATTGTTTTCACTCCTTCCAAAGTCTTCCAAGTATTGGTTCATGTCACCATTCGGCTTAGTGTACCATCATTTGAAGAGTTGTCATCATTATTGCAAGTTCCAATGGGTCATTTTACACCTTGTTTGTGCTTCAGTTGTGCTTAGGTAAGGCTCATTTCCCTCTCCTAGGGTTTTGAAGGTACTTTTTCTTGGATGGTCAAATCATGAACAAAACTTGTATCATGATGCTCATACACCTTCCCCTGTCCTTCATATACCTTCTTAAACACTTCCCATGACTGATATCCCTCAAGTTCATCATTTTCCCACAAACCCTAGCCTATTGCTGAAATTTGACACTTTTCTGGGTTAGGCTTATTTTTCCCTTTTGGACCCCTTCCCCTCTCTCAATCATTAAAATTATACTTTCCCCTTCTTCCTAACATCCCTCCTTACTTCCCAAAATTTTCTCAAGAATTTAGAAGCCCCTCATCGACTTCATTTCCCTTCATTTCTACAAATCCCCTATTCCACATATCGGGATAGTTTTTATTCAAATAATGTTTCTGTGCAATAAAAGATGAATTTGACAAAGGTTAGAGATGGTTTTTTCCATCATAGGACAGAGAAGAAAAGCCCCCTTCCTTTTTTATACAGGTCTCATGGTTTGGGAGAAATTTCCAAACAATCATTTGCCACAGGAGAGTTGTTGCACTTTTGGAGTGACCTTGTGAAAAACAATATTTCTCCTAGCGGGAATGTCCAAAAGACTTTCTTGATGAGTCAAATGATAACTAGAGATAGATAGATTTCCAATGAGCTATCCTAATATCAATTTGGAGTTGAGGAATACCTCCAAAAGTTGACAACAAAAACACTCTTCATTTTCGCAACCTCATTCTGCACATTTTGACCAGTCTTGGGAGATTGCACTTTTCACAGGGAAAATGAGCTCCGAATTGAAAATTTTAAAATAATCTGGAAAGTAGACAGGACATGCTTTCTAACGAGATATCTTGGGCCTAATTTGGACACAAGGAAGGTAGTAAAATGTTGGATTGAAGTGGCATTGCGCGTTCAAGAGGTGGCGCTATGTGTCTAAGCTGGGCGCTATGCATTGGGAGGTTCCAGTAGTTCAAAATTACACTGCGCTGCACATTGAGAAGTGGTGCTACGCATTTGTAGTTGGCACTACATATTGAGTAGCAAAGACCTGAAATCCTCCAAACTTCATAAAAACTTCCAAAGAACCCTCTCATCTCTCAAACAAGTAAGTGCACTCCCCCTACCTCATCACTAAAGTTGCAGTTGAAGTGTTTGAAGGAATTTACCATGACAAATGTGAAACCCTATATTCTCTCTCAATGACATTCTAGAAACCCTGATCCCCTCTATTTTTCCCACCACCTATCACTAAACCCTCAACCCCTTCCCTACATCACTCCATAACATCTATACCCCCTCATCCTTCATCCCACAAGTTATATTTCGAAAAGGGCCCAAACCCCTCTCCCTCACTTTCATAATTCATATCCTTCCCTTCATTTTCTAGCCTACCAAAATACCTCACAAGGTCATCTCCCATTGCCTCACTCCTAAATCCCTCTTACTCATTCTCTTCATCTCTTTTCTTGGAGTGTACAGCCTCAAACCTTGCAATCACGGACAAAGAAGACAGAGACTATGATGAGGAAGAAAGAGACTTTGATTTGACAGAGCATGATGAGCTAGAACAACATTATATTCATCATGGCATAGAGACAATTGACTTAGAGGCTTAGGATGAGGAAAAAATAAAGGACATCATCATACAGGAAAAGGAGGCTCAATTCCAATCATTGATGGATAATTTGGAGAGAGCCAAGTATGTCATCACATATCTGGAACAAGAGAACAAGCCATTGAGTGACAATCAGGTACTCATGGAGCTGGAACTTCTTAATATAAAACGACAAGGTGACAAGGAGGCACCGGTCATTTTGACTCCTATTGAAAAGGAAGTAGAGGATGATAGATATATTTGGCTTGAAAGAGTCAATTTACACCTAGAGAAGCTATTGTAGAAGGCCAATAAGGACAACCATATGATTAGGCACATGGCCTACCATTACAGGACCCGAAACAAATTTTGCAACAGGAGGATCAAAAATATGAAAGCTAGGTTAAGGCGGGCTCAAAAGGGAAAAAAATAAGAGGAAAGGCTTAGGTTGCTTGCTGAAGCTTCCTTGGCTCATCAAGATGCTTGATAGTGGTGCTGCTCACCAATTTTGGTCAAGTTTGGAGGAGATTTTGCTTTTTTGCAAATTTTGGAAATTACACACACAGAAAATGTGGCTCAATGTGCAGCGTGCACTGTGATTTTACTAGGGGCATCCAATGGAAAAATGACTTGAATTTTTGGATTCAGAGCGATGAGTACATGCATCCTATGGATTTTCTAAGTTTTTGGGGCAGAACTGGTCCACCAAAAGGTCAAAAAACACCCTAAAAATGACCTTTCCACCGCTTTTAGGACACACAAAAGTAGTCTTGGGAGAATCATCTTTTGAGGGAGGCTTTCATCCCATGTGCATGGATGCTTTGAGTTGTACATGTGCAGAATGTGTACGATCATCTTTTTGACAACCTCTATTTGGCCATTAGTTTAGGGATGGAAAGTCATGGACTTAGTATGTTTTGTATCCAACATCGACCAGAGACTTCACCAAAATGTACTCAGGAATCTTTTATCTTGATCTGAGATAATGGACTGTGGCATCCAAAAGTGTACCCACACTTGCTCAAAGAAGAGCTTAGTAGTGTCGTCTACTGTGATACTTTTCTTACAGACTACCATGATGGCCATCTTAAAGAATCTATCGATGACCATGAAAATGCAATCATTGTCATGCTTAGTAGAAGGAAGGCCCAACATATAATCCACATAGAGATATTCCCAAGGATGACTAGGATTAGGTAGAGGAGAATACACGCCTTTCTTGTTGATGGTTGTTTGGGAATGGCGTAGGTGGTGCAAGATCTAATTTACTTCCCAACATCCTGACGACGTTTCAACCAATAAAAATACTTCTGCAATACTGCCATTATTTTCTCTACTCCAAAATGTCCACCGACCCAACTGTAGTGCACCTCTCAAGTCATCTTCGCACACTCACTTGAAGGAACAAAGATGTGTCCTAAGTGGCATAACAGTGCATCCTAAAGGTGAAAAATTGGAACTTGCTTTCCTTCCAAGAGTGTCTGGTATATGTTGTCGAATTCTTGATTGCTCTTGTAAATATGTGGCCACCCCAATGTCTCGTGACCACAGGAGTCAAGCAAAGTGATTAGCACCATGACCGGCGGTCGGCTTAGGCAATCAACGTCATTATTGGTGGTGTCCTTATTATACTTAATGTTTAAATTGAATTGTTGTAGATAAGTGGACAATTTGTAACGGAAATCATCTGCAGTTTCCCTTGTGTCTATATGAACTCTAGAGGTCAATGGTGTATGTGGATGACCATTTGCTTCCCTAGAATGTAATGCTTCCATTGACGAAAAGCCTGCACAATGGAATACATTTCTTTGTCATAAGTGGGGTACTTTCAGACTGTGTCTGAAAGTGTATCACTATGATAAGCCATTGAATGCCTATGTTGAGTAAGAACCGCACCAATAGCATAGTCTGAGGCACCTCTGTCAATCTTAAATGGTAGTTGTAGGTTTGGTAACGTGAGTACTGGTGCAGAATAGAGGCAATTCTTCAACCTAGAGAATGCTCTCTCTTGGGTTTCTAACCAAAATAAATTTTCTTTCACTCCACCCTTCGTGACTTGACTTAAAGGCCAAGTGATGTGAAATGACCACAACATAAACCTACGGTAGAAATTGGCAAGACCCAAAAAGCCGGGGAGCTCTTTTAGAGTGTTTGGGGTTGGCTAATCCCAAATGAATTGTATCTTGGATGCGTCCACATGCACACCCAAATCATTAATGATGTACCCCTTGATATTGAACTTGGGTCAAGCCAAAGGTGCATTTCTGCAAGTTAGCACACAACTTGTGTTGTTGAAAGCTTTGAAGGACCTATCGAATATGGTGGAGGTTCCCAACTTTGGTTGAAGATCAAGATGTCATTCAAATACACCACCATGAATGCATTGCTGAAGGTTTGAAAGATGTCTTCCATCAGTATCATGAAGGCTACAGGGGTGTTCGTCAATCTGAATAACATGATCAACCATTCAAAAATTCCCTACTTGGATTTGAAAGCATTCTTCCACACATCGGAGGGCTCGATAGGCACCTAGTGATAACCTAACTTCAAGTCAATATTGCTGAAATAGCTTTCCCCCTTGAGTTTGCCCAAAAGGTCATCAATTCATGTGATTGGGTACCTATTCCGGACAATGATCTTGTTCAAGGCCTAATAGTAAATACAAAGCCTCCAAGTACCATTGCTCTTCTATACCAATACAATCGGGCTCCCATAGGGTGATGAGCTCGGCTTGATGTGCCCTTTCTATAGTAGCTCTTGATTCTACCTCTTGAACTCATCATTCTCCAAAACACAGCATCGATAGATTGGTCCATTAGGCAGTAGCATGCTCGAGGTCAGATTGATGGAGTGCTTGACCTGACAGTGTAGAGTTACCTATGGGTGAGGCAAAAATATCCATGTATTCCTCCTCGACCTTTTCCATTTGCTACTGTTGTGCAGAGGAGCCCTTCCTGGAAGTTGTGGTCACAACCTTCTTCTTGTCTTGGGGGTGAATCATAAGAAAAACAAATTTCCAGGTATGGGAAATGATATTACTTCATTCCTTTGTAGTGATCAAAGAGATGGCAGTAGGTAAGGCTACCTATGGTATCATGTACAACTTATTATCCAAAGTAATAATCACAGAACAAGGCCCAAACTCATATACAACATGTCACTTCCATAAGTACGGTTGTCCTAATACTATATCAGAAACTTCAAGAGGAGAAATGTCACACAATACCTCATCCATGAAGGGCTTGATGCTGTAGGGAAGGTGGCACGCTGGTTGATGCAAGGATCTCATCCTCGGTGAAGCCACCCGATGGTGTATGGTTGTGGATGTGTTGTAGTATTTAGCTTCAACTGCTTCACGCCCTCTATTGAAATTAATTTCTTTTGGATCTCATTGTTGATAATGAACTGCAACAGAGAACCCTTCACCCACATCTGTGACTGGAAGAGTCGTTCCCCCTCGTATGGATCTTTAGGCTCAATTTTCTAGATCTTTGTGGTGGCAACTGTGGCATTGGGCTCTACATCAATGATCTACTTCCCTTTGTTAGTTCCCTTATCAGGTTCTGATTCAGATTTGGAACCTGCATCTGATTGGGAAGCCTTCGGCTCAGCCAGTATGCTTGGCCAGACACTCACTTGTATTGTGAGTGGATCTCTTATGAAACTTACACCCTTTTCTCGTTTCCATCCTCATCTTCATGGTGTTGTTCTTTTCTTTTAGCTTCGACGAGTTGTCTTAGGTAGCCTCGCCTTCTCTTAGTCCTTTTTCTGTGGTTTTGGGGGTGGATTTCCCTTGCATCTCATATGTGTTACCAAATTATGGCTAGCTCTTGCAAAGATGCGGTCGCCTCGTAGTCTGGTTCCCACAAGAGTCGAGCACAGTAGTTAATGTCATGATCGGTGGTCCAATGAGGTAGTCTACAACATTGTTGGTGTTTCCCTTCTTGTACTTAATTATCAATTGGAACTATTGTAGGTATGTGGACCATTTCTGATGGCAATTGTTCTACAGGTTTCCATGTGCCTATATGAACTACAAGGGTCAGTGGTCTGTTTGGATGACCGTTTCCTTTCCTAGAATATAATGCTTCCATTTTCGGTAGACCTTCATAATGAAATACATCTATTTGTATGAAAGTGTCTCACTGTGTATGAAAGTGTCTCACTGTGATATTCCATGTGATGACCTTTTTGAGTAATAACTGCGCCAATAGTAGAGTTGTAGGCATCTGTTTAGATCTCAAATGGTTGATGTAGGTCGGGTAATGTGAGCATTGTTGTAAAGAAGCGACGATGCTTCAACTCGGAAAACACCTCTTGTTGGGATTCAAACCAAAAGAACTTTTATTTAGTTCCTCCCTTGGTGACTTAAATAAAAAGGCAAGTGATATGAGAGAAACCTAATTTGAACCTGTGGTAGAAGTTGGAAAGACCCAAAAAGTTGTAGATATTTGTTAGAGTGGTGGGGGATGGCCAATCCCAAATGACTTGTGTCTTGGTTGGGTCCACATGCACACCCTGATCATCAATGATGTACCCCAAATATCAATCATATTCTCCCCCCTTAAGCTGGTTGAGAAGGTCATCAATTCGTGCGTATTAGATACCTATTCCAGACAACGATCTTGTTCAACGCCTGATAGTCAATACAGAGTCTCTAGGTCGCTTCCTTCTTCTGTACTAACATGATCAGGCTCCCATAGGGTGATGAACTTGGCTTGATGTTCCCTTTTTGCAACAACTCTTGAATCTGCCTCTTGGTTTCATCATTCTCCAGAAGAGAGCATCAATAGATCAGTTCATTGTGTAGCTTCGCATGAGGTGTCAGATCGATGGAGTGCTTGACTTAACAATGTAGAGGTATCCTGGAGGGTTAGGTGAAGATGTCCATGTACTCCTCCACAACCTTGTCCATCTATTGTTGTTGTTCATAGGATCCCTTTTTGAGGTTGTGGCCACAATCTTCTTCTTACCCTGAGGGCGAATCATAAGGAAAACAAATTTATTGGTCTGGGAAATGGTCTTATAGATTTATTCGTAGTGATCAAAGAAATGATGATAGGTGGTGCTACCTACAGTTTCATGTACAACTTATTTCCCAAAGTAATAATAACAGTGCAAGGCTTAGACTCTTAAACAACTTGTCGCTTCCACAAGTATGGCTGCCCTAATAATACATCGCCAACTTCAAGAGGGGAAACATCACATAGTACCTCAGCTGTGAAGGGCTTGATGTTGTAGGGAAGGAAACATTGTTGGCTAATGCAGTGATCTCACCCTTAGAGAAGCCACTCTATGATGTACGACTGTGGGTGTGGTGTGGTCGGTAGGCCCAACCACTTCATGACCTCTACCAAAATGAGGTTCTTCTGGCTCTCATTTTCGATAATGAACTACAACGGAGAGTCATTCACCCACATCTGTGAGTGGAATATTTCATCCCCCTCCTCTACATATTCGGGCTTATCCTTCTGGATCTTGGTAGTGGAAAACATTGCACTAGGATTCACATCAATATTATGCTTACCTTTGTCATTCTCCTTGTTAGTTTATGACTCATAGTCAGAACATGCATCTGATTGAGAACCCTTTAACTCCACCACCAATTATTGTTTAGCTTGGTACTCACTTGTCTTATGAATGGGGATCTTATGGAACTCACACCAATTCCCTATGTCCTTCTTCGTCTTTGTGGTGTTTTTCTTTGCTTTTGGCTTTGTTGGGTCTTCCTTCGCTGCCCCGCCTTGGCTTTGTCCTTTGTTTTGTGGTTTGGGGTAACCTTTCCCTTGCATTGGATTCATAGATCCAAAGTCTCACTTCTTCTGTTGAAATTTCTACTCGATTTTGTCAGTGTATCGATAGGTGGCACAAATCAAGAATATGTCCAGGAACTCTATTACATTGTGGATGTACCTGTGTAGGCAACGATTGTACTTGAATACTAAATTCCACTCGGAATATTTGATAACCAACTTTTTATGAAGGGTATGGAAAACATTTTGAAATCTAGCACATCTTGGTCACTTCCCTGCTGCAACATGGTCCTTTTCTATATATATCTTTACAGCTCCTGACAAGGTGATATTGTTCCTTGATGCCATCTCAGAAAGAATTCCAAGTGGGTGCAGATGAAAATAGTGAAGATTCCTTCTCATCCTTTTGTTCACATTAGGTTTCCCACTAGTCCTTGACATGTGGCGTAGTTTTGAGGATTGCAAAAGTAATTTTTTCCCGATTGGAAAAGTCATGAACTGAAAAATATCATTCCAAAAAATTTAACCATCTATCTACGATGTCTCCATCTATTGAACTTCAAATATCAGAATATCAAAGGTAACTTGTACCTTAAAAGGAGTGGCACCTCCAAAGTGGTTTCTAGATGAAGATATGTTGCCTATGGCTACATGTTGAAGAATCTGGGCAAAGTTATCCATCATCACATTCATTTTTCACTGGAGGGTTTCCTCTAGAAATATTTTCAAAGGATATCCTACTCCCTCATCTTTATTTTTTCTCCCATGGGAGGTTGTTGGGGTTTGCGATGTTGGTCTTGCAAAGGTTCAACTAGTTCAAGCTATAACTCCTTATACCCTTAGCTCATTCGGGACATTCAAAGAAAATAGAGAAAGAGAAGACCAATATGATAATATTGATCTATACTTATGTAGGAATGAAAAAAATACAGATAGACACATAGACACAGAGATGCAATAAAAATAAAACTTCATTTCATTAATATCAAAGAACTAAAATATGCTTACATACCGAAATGGAAGTAAACTAGTTCCAACGATGATAGCTTATCTATGAGAAGATATGTGTTGGCTATGATCTAGGTGGATATTGGTGGCCACCTGTCTATTCCACTTAGACCTCCACCACTATTTCTTTTAATTTTTCAGTTTCTTTAATTGTAGCAGAGTTGATGTACCAATTTCTCGAGGAAGCCCTTGAGTGATAGAGGAATACGATGATGGATAAGTTTGCATAGATCCTTCGATAGCTACCCATAGGCAATAGATCTTCATCCAGGAGCCACTCCTTTTAAGGTACAAGTTAAATTTGATATTCTCATATTTGAACGCCAAATAGATGCATAAATCATATATATATGGTTAAATATGTTGGAAGGATATTTTTTAGGTCATGAATTTTCCAATCAGGAAAAGATTACTTTTTCACTTCTCAAAGCTGCCCCACATGTCAAGGACTGGTGGGAAACCTACTATGAACAAAAGGATGAGAGGGAATCGTCACTGTTTTCAACCACATCCACTTGGAATTCTTTCTGAGGTGCCATCAAGGAACAATATTACCCTGTCAAGAGCTATGAAGATAAAGACATAAAGTGGACCATGTTGTGGTAGGGAAGGGACCAAGATGTGTCGGAGTTCAAATTTTTTTCCATAACCTTCACTTGAAGTTGGGCATCAAAGGTTTTGAGTGGCATTTAGTACTCAAGTACCATAGTTGTCTACAAAAGCACATCTAGGATGAGATGGAGTCCCTGGACATCTCGTTACTTGGTGCTGCCTATCGATACATTGTCAAGATCGAGCATAAATTTAAACAGAAGAAGAGAGACTTTGGATCTGTGAATCTGAAGCAAGGGAAAGTTGCACCCAGGCCATATAACAGAGCATGAATCCAAGGTGGGGTGACCTAAGACAACCTGCCGAAGTAACAAGAGAAGAACAACACCATGAAGACAAATAAGGACATAGGGAAATGGTGTGAGTTCCATAATAGCCCCACTCATAACACAAGTGAGTGCCAAGCCAACTAGTCATTGGTGGTCGAACTGAATGCTTCCGAATCAGATTCATGTTTTGAGTTTAAGTCAAAAAACAACAAGGGGGCTGAGAAATGGAAGAATGTTATCAATGTGGAGCATAGTGCCATTTTTTCCACCACCAAGATCCCAAAGGATGAGACCAAAGATCAAGAGGAGGGGGAGTGGCTCTTCCAGTCACAGACATGGGTTAAGGGTTCTCTATTGCATTTAATTTTCTAGAGAAGGAGACAAAAGAATCTCATTTTAGTAGAGGTCATGATGTTGTTCGACCTACCAACCATGCCACACCCATATACATACACCATCAGGTGGCTTCACCAAGGGTGAGATCTTCGCGTCAGTCAATAGTGTCACCTTCCCTACAACATCAAGACCTTCATCGCTGAAGTAGTGTGTGATGTTTCTTCTATTGAATTTTTTGATGTATTATTAGGCTAACCATACTTATGGAAGCAACATGCTATGTATGAGTCTAGGGCCTGCAATGTTATTATTACATTGTGTGATAAGTTGTACGAGATACTATAGTTAGCACTGCCTACCACTATTTCTTTGATCATTGCGAGGCAATGTAGTAGGATCATTTCCCATACCGGAAATTTTTTTTTCCTTATGATTTTCCCTCAGGGAAAGAAGAATATTATGGCCACGGCCTCCAGATAGGGCTCCTCCACACAACAACAACAAATTCACAAGGTTGTGGAGGAGTACAGGGACATCCTCATCTCACCCATAGGGGTACCTCTACACTGTCAGGTCAAGCACTCCATCGATTTGACCTTGGGAATGAAGCTACCCAATGGATTGATCTATCGATGCTCTGTTCTATATAATGATGAAATAAAGAGGCAGATTTAAGATTTGTTGCAGAAAATGGCACATCAGGCTAAGGTCATCATCCTCTGGGAGCCCGATCATGTTGGTGTAGAAGAAGGATGGGACCTGGAGATTCTGTATTGACTATCAAGCATTGAACAAGATCACTATCTAGAGCAGATATCCAATCCCACAGATTTATGACCTTCTACACTAGCTTCAGGGGGTCAAATAATTCAGCAATATTAACTTGAATTCCGGCTATCACTAGGTAACAATCGAACCCTCTAATGTGTGGAAGAATGCCTTCAAATCTGAGGAGGGACTTCTCGAATGGCTGGTGATGCCTTTCGGGTTGACAAATTCCCCCACAACCTTCATGAGGCTAATGGATGACATCTTTTGACCCTTCACTAGCTCATTCGTGGTTGTGTATTTGGATGACATTTTTATCTTCATCTAGAGTTGGGAAGAGTACCTCCACCATATTCGGCAGGTCCTCCAAACTCTGTGGCAACATTTAGAGAATCGAACTGCACATTTCATATGGAAGACAAATATATGTTGACTATGCATGGTATATGTAGATCGCTTGATGAAAAAAATGCACAAGCACTCCTGTGGATTTTGAGGAACTAATCGATCGAGTTTATGATTTCTGCTTAAAGGTCTGTCATTTTCGCCAGAAATTTGGTGTCAAATTATTTGCTCAACATTATTTTTGGATGAACATTTCACTTGAATTTCACTCAGCCCAGATGAAATCCTAACTTTGTCATCAGTAGTGGCTCCTTGGCTCTACACTTGGACCTAGTCACTCTAAGGAGTTTGTAAAATCTACGTTGCATGGTCCTTTCTTCTACCTCTTGTCATATTCGTTACTTTACGAATGCCTAAATTTTTGTATGTCTGTTGTGCAATTCAGTCAAATAAAATGTAAAGATTTTGAAAAATACAATTTACGTCTTGATTACGAATGTAATGGCTCAATCCAGGATTTGTGCCCACTCTATCATTCTAGGCATTCTCTTCATATGACATATTTGGTGTTGTGTAGTCTTCATCGAGGAAAGGCGTTTCGAGTTCCATCCACTGTTTCCATTGAAATCCCTTGGATACCAAGAGATGCAAAGCTAGTGTTTATGAAGTCTATTCCAGCATTGAAGCATCTTTTTGTGTTGAGTAAGTCATGATTCATTCGAGTTGAATAGAGTTGTGTTCATTGTTGATTCTTTGTGTGATAGTTTATTCTATGCCCTAGTTTTCTTGTGGTAAGAAGTTCTCATCATATGATCTAATGCACCATAGTACTATTTCTATATTGCTAGAGCACCGTGATTATTTTTTGCAGCGCCAACAACAATTTCTTCAACTAGTTTACCATGTTATCTCCCTGCTTGAGAATGCTGGGTTTGAAACGCATGTGATTAAAATTTCCGAAGTCAAACCTGTGACCTAGGCCTTTTGGTTTTGTCCCAGCAAAAGACTAGCGAGACATGGCAGTAAACGGTTCAGCGAAGTCGATTAGCGGTGAGCAGACATGGAAATCGATTGGTTTGTGGTGCCGACTAATGTAGGAGATTGGGTGTTTTGTTCTGATTCTGGTGACTCTGAGTGGTCCATTAGATGGTTCGAGCCTCTCTCTTCTAGATTCTCCAATGACACAGAGTTCGAGAACAGTTTTGGGGTTCTTGTCCCCTGCTATGGTCCCTCTTCATGTCACATGGTCAATTATTGTGTTAAAAAGACTGAAAAGCCACGCATCCTCGACATGATTCAACCCAAAAATTAATCGCATGACAGCTATAAATATGTAGAGAAGTGGTTGGCATCCCTTAAGAGATAGTGAAAATTGGGGCATTTGACGAAGGTCGAAGACGAAGTAGTATTTTCACCACGTTATTATTTTTTAGTAGATACTATAGAATGCAATGAGATCAAAACCTATAAATTTGGTGTAATGAAGCATTTTGTTGGACAAGCGTAGTGTTGGGCATGTCTACATTTGTTTTGATAGTGCAATGAAGAAGCCCCTCTGGTAAGTTCATTGTTTCATTTTTAATAGAAGTACATCTTTCATCTCATGAGCTTGGATTGTTAAGAAAATGGCTAGGATTGATGAATTATTAAAGTTAATCAACACTTTTATACTCTTTTCTACTCACAACACAGTTAAAATTAGAAAAGCCTCTCTTTCACACATTTAGACTTGTTTGCAAAACGCACAAGACAAAATTTATTTTTTGCAGCTTGAATCACAACTACAACGAGAGGAGTTATAGAAGTATAGTCATGATTATGAAGTTGTCTTTGTTCAGGAAAATTCTTTGTTTGAGACGCACTCCCATCAACAACAAGAAATTTATCAGATCATTGAGCCCCTCTCAAGAGTAGTTTTACATACGGATGTAGAAATTTAGTGTGCACTTCCCAAGTCGGTCATCAGACCTTGGGAACAACACGTCCATAACAAGCACAAAACATGTCCTGGATATGATAAGGAGGTTTCCTTTCATATTCCAGATTACTCAAAGCCTATTCAGTTTCAGAGTGTTGGATTCCTTCATGACAGTTCACCTTCAGTTGTTTTGGATTTTTCTCCTCTTCCACAACAACAACAAAAGATTTTTAAATTCCAACACTGTGACCGACATGGCCATGTTAAAGACCGTTTTTTTATCTTCATCCGTGAAAACGTTGTGGTCACCCATTCTTCACACAGATGCTTCAAAAACAAACCTCCTGCAAGAAAAAAGATTCATCTTGGATGGATCACTTCTTTGAAATGGGATTCAACAACCAAGAAGATATTTCACTCATACAATAGGATTTGTTCTCGAATATTGAAAAGCCTTGCAGTTGAGATCTTTTCATATTCTCACGTTGTATCTAATAAGGGAGAAGTGAGGGTCATCTACAGGCTTCAAAGCCACATCAAGCGAGCCTGAGCCACAACCTGCCATACCAGATTCAAATTTGTAGCCAGAGGCATAGTTTCCAATGAGAATGCCTTCGATTGATGATCAGTCTTAAACTATCTATGCGGGGTTGAGACACCTCTTAACAAATTGGGTACACTTCCTCTAGCAGAAGACTTCAGCTTCTTTCCAGTTCTGGAAGAGTTCTAGGAATGGCATTAAGCATTCTAGAGTTGGTCGTCATCCTTAAACCATCACAATTTGAGACCTCCCTTTTCAAGTTAAGGTTCTCCCTTTCTATGTTGGGTGAGACCTCCCTTTCAAGGTTGAAGGTTTTCCTCTTCAAAACATGACGAGCACTTCCTCTAGCAGAAGACCTCAGCTTCATGCTAGATTTGGAAGAGTTCATGGAACTTCACTAAGCGTTCCTGTGTTAGTGGTCATCCTTGAATAACCACCTTTATACCATCATTTCAGAGAGCACATTCAGCCTAATGTTATTATGCATTTTTTCACATTTTTTATTACAAATCTCTTCTTGGCCACATACATACCCCTTCATATTAAGGGGGGGGAATGTTGGACACCCAAACCTCTATGGATTGGTGTCTAATGTGAACAATCACTGGAGTCCAAGAGACATTGGAAGATGAATCCAACAGTCATGTACAATGTATTATAAATGAACATCTTGTGAATAGTAAAGGAAATCTAATGTTTATCATTCGTGTTCTGCCTCCACCAAGTATGTGTTTAACACAGACAATATTTCATGATCAGGGCCTACCACTATGCTTGTGGGTTGAGGCATGCAACACATTTTTTTATTTGAAAAATAGAAGCCCTCATCGAATTCTTGTGATGAGTACACCAGAAGAGGATTTTTTAGGGAAGAAACCAGATGTGGTTCACTTTGGGATTTTTGGTTCATCAATTTATTTCCATTTAACCAAAGATTCACAAAAGAATCTTGAGCCAACAACAAAGTTGGGTATATTTGTGGGGTACACTGATACACCTCACAACTATCAGGTGTACCTTCAAACCAATAGGATGACAGTTGTGCATAGGGACGCAAAATTCGATGAAGAGAAGGCCATGAGATATTCTTTGGAGAGGGAGGTTCAACTACATGCAGTTGAGGAGATTTTAGCTCCTAATGAGGAACCTTAGATTGATGTGGAGGATCCATATGCAAAGGATCGGGGAGTAGAGACATCCACTCATGCAGAGTCTCCCAGAGATGGGAGAAAGCACATGAGATAGGTTGACAAGTTATTTCATTATGCTTGAGAGAATTTGGGAGCATCGACATCGGAATGCAGGTAGAGGAGGTCATTGGAGAGGTACACTGGACACATGGATCTTATGAGCGAATGTGTTTAGATTGAACCATGTTATTTTGAAGAGGAAGTGAAACAACCAGTTTGGGTTGATGCCATGGTTGAGGATTGTGACTCCATTGTCACGAATAGTTTTGGGATGTGGTCCCAAGATTGCAGGACAAGTCAGTGGTGAGTTCCTAATATATTTATAAGATAAAGCAAGAAACAGATGGTAGTGTGGAGAAACATATGGCTGTTATCACCTGGATTGAACCTTAGGCTGAAGGAAGGCAATGCTAGGGTAACCACAAACCATGCTTAGCCAAGTAGCTAGCCCTACTAGGCTAGGAGAGGGCTCTCTCCGTAACGATCTCAACCAACATGACTGGATCAAGAAAAGGATTTTAAGCTAGGTATACTAGCACAAAGTTTTGATTGGATTTTGAAGGGGTTTTGCTGGATCAGGAGGAGCCATACAGTTAGGGCTAGGGAATTAGGTCAAAATTGCAAGATGTTCAAAGGGGAAAGGTAGGCATGAGGTTTAACAGTCTAAGGCTTGATGTGTGAGGTGTTTTAAGGCTGGTGAGAAGCTAGGAAGAGCATGTGATTACCATGGATCCTTCCTAAACTGTAGAAACATAATGATCGTGAATATTTTCCCAAAGTAGAGCAGTGATGTTATGGATTCTGCTTATCAACTTGAAAACATTCACTTAGAAGCTATGAAATGATTAATGAAGTAAAAATAACATATTAACATATGATCACAAGAGAAGAAACTGAACTAAACTCCCTACCACATGAATCCCAAAGAAATAGCTGCAATTTGTTTTAATCTCCTGCTAAACTACTGCAGAATATTTAAAAAAATGTTAAGTTAGGATATGGACATAACAATACTGAATAAAATGTTGGTTAAAGAAAATATCTTGATGACGATGTCCATATCAAAGAAAATGTTAGGTTAGATGTCCTAAAAAATGAAGAAAAAAAGAAAATGTTATGTTAGAAAGAAAAGAAAACAAATAAACTCTGAAAGTGAGCAAGTCTAAATGCCACTACTCTATTTCTGCAAAATAATGGTTGTGTGCAGCTTGTGTTAAATGCCACAACCCATGACAGTCAAATAGTTTAATCTTGACTGCTTCATGCTTTAAATTTGATGTTATAGTTAGAGAATAAGGATCGGACCAAACTGTTTAATCGTGGAAGATCAGTAGTTAGGTAGAGAATAATAAGGTGCTCATCAGTTTAATCTGAGCCGTTGGAGGTTATAGAGGTAGATTTAGAGAGTTTGTTTTTGTAAAATAAAAAGAAAGGAAAGGGGTTTTCTAGCTTAAATGCATGCATTAAGTGAAGAAAAATGATAGGATAAGCAAAGGGCAAGTAGAGAAAGGTTGCAAAAGTTTGATTATGCGTTGGACTAAAAGTATGTTATCATGTTTCACCATATGTTTCTGTGTCCATGATTCAATTAGACAAAGCAAAAGAAGGTCTACAACATAGATTAATTAACTTCCCATTCATCCCCATTCATCCCTATATTCATTAATTACCCCTTCCCACCTTCATTCATTCATATTCACTCATTTTCCACAAAAACCCATTTTCCTAAGGTCAAAACCCTTCTTGCCTAGGAAAAGTGAAAATCCCATGTAAAATCCCTTTCTACATAAAAAAAAGCCCACAAAAATATTTTTCCCCTAAGTACTGATGCATATATTTCGGAAATTGGTTGGAATCCGGTTGCCGGATTTCAACGAAATTGTGCCTTCCTTAAGCTTGCCAAGTAACCCAGTCCACCCTAAACTTTGACTTCCTCTAACGTTTGCATACGAGCTCATTTTGACGAACTGTTCACACTGTTGTGATCAGGACGATGAGATCTACGCTCTGGTCCTAGTTTGAAAACATTATGATCACTTTGATTTTTTCCCCTTTCTGAGTCTTCTTAGACTTCTGCATGTGTTTGGTGCCACCTAGATCATTGGTTGATCTTCAATGCAAAGGAGAGAGTGATGAGTAGCCTTAAGTGTGTCAACAATTTCCTGACCAAGAATGAAACCAACCTCAGGACAATGAGGGCCTGACATAACCATCATCTCAAGATGAAGTGCCTTGATAGTCTATGGGGTTTCAACTTCATTGTCAGATAGATCATCGTAGACCTGTGTCTTGGATAGATTAACAATGATTTTATCAACGTTGTGATCAGATAAGGTAGTGGATAGATCACGACAACCAAGATCAAAAAATTCAGGATGTTCGTCGGCATCCTCATGATTTGATGAATCACGCAGAGGGGTAGATGGGATGCAAAGATGTTCACCCTTTTTGTTTTTAGGAAAGATATATGAGAAATTGGATGGATTTTCTAAGGAAGATGTGCCCTCTCCACAATGTAATGATATACTGACATCCGACGTGTCCTGTGAATGATAACAAGTAGAAACATCTAGAAATGAGTTTTCATCGGGGAAATCAGCGGTGACGGAATCACAAGGGATGTCAGGATAAAATGGATGAGGCACGGTTAGAAGGGAGTCATCCTTCACTGTGGGTTCTTCTTTAGACTCCTGCACACACTCATCATGAATGATGGTGCATGTTGGCTACACAACACCAACTTCGTCTACAGCTGGATCAACGTTCACACCAAGTGAGGAAGGGAGAATGAGTTGGATTACAATCTTCCATGTGAAAAAAGTGTAGAAGATCACAGGCATACTTGGATTGGGAGAGGAAAATACCTTCCTTGGATTGCAAGACTTGAAGCAGGTCTGCATAATGGAATACATCTCTTTATCATAAGTGGGATACTTCCGGACTGTGTCTGAAAGTGTTTCACTACGATATGCCATTGGATGCCTGTGTTGAGTAAGGACTGCCCCAATAGCATAGTCAGAGGCATCTGTCTCGACCTCAAATGGTTGTTGTAAATCTGGTAACACGAGCACTAGTGTCATGCAGAGGCGATCTTTCAACTCTATGAATGCCTTCTGTTGAGATTCAGACCAAAAGAATTTTGCTTTCGCTCCTCCATTGGTGACTTGACTCAAAAGCCAAGTGATATGAGAAAACCCAAACACGACGCTGCTGTAGAAGTTGGCAAGACCTAGAAAGCTGCAGAGCTCTGTCAGAGTGGTTGGAGATGGCCAATCCTGAATGACTTGGATCTTGGCTGGATCCACATGCACCCCCTATTCATCAGTAATGTATCCCAGATACTAAACCTGGGTCATGCCAAAAGTGCATTTCTCCAAATTGGCACATAGCTTGTGTTCCCACAGTGTTTGGAGAACCTGTCGGATGTGGTGGAGGTGCTCTTCCCAACTCTGGCTAAAGATCAGAATGTCATCCAAGTATACCACTACAAATGAGTTGGTGAATGGCCGCAATATGTCATCCATTGGCCTCATGAAGGTTGCAGGAGCATTCGTCAACCCGAAAGGAATAACCAACCATTCGAAAAGGCCTTCCTTGGCTTTGAAGTCAGTCTTCCACACATCAGAGGGTTTGATTGGTACCTGGTGATATCCTAACTTCAGATCGATCTTGCTGAAATATTTTGCCCCCTTTAGTTGGTCTAGGAGGTCATCAATCCGCGGGATCAGGTACCTATTACAAAAAGTGATATTGTGCCCGATAGTCAATACGGAGTCTCCAAGTCCCATCCTTCTTCTATACCAACAAAATTGGGCTCCCGCAAGGCGATGAACTCGGATGAATGTGGCCTTCCTGCAACAAATCCTGAATCTGCCTCTTGATTTCATCGTTCTCCAGAATGGAGTGCTGATAAATTGGTCCATTGGGTAGCGACACACCTGGGGTCAGATTGATGGAGTGCTTGACTTGACAGTGCAGAGGAACCCCTACGAGGGAGGTGAAGATGTACTCATACTCCATGACCTTGTCCATCTGTAGTTGTCATGCAGAGGGGCCCTGTTTGGAGGTTGTGGCCACCATCTTCTTCTTTCCTTGAGGGCATATCATCAAGAAAAAAAAATTTCCAGTTTTGGAAATGAGCTTACTGCATTGTTTTACAGTAATCAAAGAGATGGCAGTAGGCAGTGCTACCTCTAGTATCCTGTACAATTGATTTCCCAATGTAATAATAACATTACGGGGCCTTGATTCATACACAACATGTCGCTTCCACAAGTATGGTTGTCCTAATAATACATCACAAACTTCAAGGGGAGAAATGTCACACAATACCTCATCTATGAAGGGCTTGATGTTTTATGGAAGGTGACATTGTTGGCTCATGCGAAGATCCCGTCCTTGGTGCAGCCACCCGATGGTGTACGGTTCTAGATGTGTTGTGGTCAGTAAGCGCAACTGCTTCACGACCTCTGCCGAAATGAGGTTCTTTTGGCTCTCGCTATCGACAATGAACTAGAGTGGGGAGCCCCTTACCCACATCTGGGAGTGGAAGAGACGCTCCTCCTCCTCTGGATCTTCGGATTCAATTTTTTGGATCTTGGTAGTAGCAACAGTGGTGTTGGGATCTGCATCAATGATCTGCTTCCCTTTGTCATTCCCCTTGTCGGGTTCTTACTCTGGGAAATCTTTTTATATTTTACGAGTCAGTTGAAAAGAGCTTAAAGAAGACTCGTTTTCGAGGAACGAGTGATGGTTTCGCGTAGCAGCTGATTCCAGGTAAGATTTTGAATTTTCTAATCACGACAGTGTCACAAGGATGGGTAATAGAATCAATCTTCGCAGATGTTCCTCGAAGGGGTAAACAATCATATGGGGGTGAATGATCGGCTAAAATAGAGTGGAAGTGATGATGAGAACATGACCAAGGCTCAAACATTGGTGATAAGGCATTCACAAAGGTTATTTACCGATTCATTTTTTAATGAGCTTAAACGCTGGGGGAAACACTTGCTCATGACTTATGTTTATTTTTTAACGAGCTTGAACTATGCGCAAAAACTGCTCGTGGAGGGTTTATTTTTTAACGAGCTTGAACCTTGTGGTAACATTGCTTGCCAGTCGTATGATAAGAATGTCTCATTCAAGATGCTATTTTGAAGGGGCTTACATCTTTAAAGCTTTGCCCTGAATCCTTTCTTTATGCAATTTAGGAAACGACTAGCCTTACGAGTTTAAAGGGTTATAGGTCCTACAAATTTAAAAAATAAATAGCTGCTCTTTGCTTGCATGTGGAAAGGTTTGCATTCCCCCAGGTATAGCAAAAAAATTCTAGGTTACCACGAAAGTAAAAGCTAAGAGAAAGTGTAGAACCAGAGTTATATTGCTTTTTGATGTCTTTCTCTCTTTTCTTAAGCTTGTTTTGAAGAGCCGAGGTTTAAGACTTGCTTAGGAAGCTGGTATAGGTGATGATAGGGCTACACCGTCTGCAAATAATCAAGGTGACGATATTTTTGTGTAACAGATTGCCCCCTAATGTGCGAAGTCTGTAGTATATGAGGATTTTTTTTATTTTTCATATAGGAAGAGTGAAGTGCTTTATCATTTTGAGGATCATCTTGCGGAGAGCCCGGTTGGAACCTGTAAAAACATTCAATGCAAAATATATATATGAGGTCATATCATCGCTGATGTAGGCATTCCCATACTCAGATAAAAACTGACTAAGAGACTGAAAACATGACTAGAAGACTAACTGACTAGGAGACTAACTACTGCTATGATATAGGAATGATCTCGTAACACATTATAAGTACAGACACATGTGGACACAGTATGGACGTAGCCATCTGTTTATGAATAGTCCATAATATAATGAATACAAAATTTCTTGCAACCTAGATGGTAGAAACTAGATCCAGGGTCTTCATTTCTATGTCCCGAATAGTATGATTCTATCCATGCGATTGAATGTGTCGAAGTCGAACATGGTAGAAACCACTTTATTACCAGTCAATGATGTAAACTGTTAACAAGCATGAGAGAAACCACCAATAATGACAATGGCCCTCAAAGTACTCAGCGCAATCCATGAAATGTGATAAGATGTGTTGATGTCGAACATGTCATGGAATCCTTTGATCGAAAGTCAATGATGTAAATTGTCATCAAAGGCGAGAAACCTGCCATTGAGGCATGCATATCCCAAGGTACTGAAAATTCCTAGATCATCTTTCTAGATAATGAGTCGGAGTCGATAGAAAGCGATCCATCGTAAACAAGCTCACGACACGAAATCATAGATCAAGTTGAAGAAATTTAGTTGCAAGGGCTGACTCAGGGATGGTCAAGATGGATGACAGACATTTTGCAGAGGAATGGCTTATTTTCACTGAGCTCTTGAACACATAACGACACGAAAAATGGTTTGGTGATGATTGACCCAAAGTTAATACCCAGAAATTAGCTAAAGACTTTCAATATGGTTCGATCAACTTGTTAGGTAAAGGATTTCCCAACCCAGGTGAATGAAAGTGTCGTGTTCAAGAGTGGTTATAATGTATGACAAACAGAATCATTTTTCTCTCTTTTCCCCCACCATTTCTGGCAAGTACCTCTTTATTTTTTACAAGCTTGAGGAGGATAACATATGCTTGATTATAAGCTCACCCTTCGGGTGAGTCCAACTTAGTTTAAATGTGAACCCTAAGAAGGAGTGGTTCTTTCCTGTTTGTAATGGAACAAGTCCTTTACTGTCGAATTTTAACGAGTCCAGTATAGGAGAAACTCGGCATTTTTCCTTTTTAGAGAGTCTGAAAAAACTAAAGAAGACTCCAGGGTTTGACTTTTTCGTAAATTTGTGTCTCCCAAGCCCGAAAAAGTATAAAATAAT